>NC_051167.1:99837831-100140331 GCF_013339725.1 Rhipicephalus microplus | reverse complement strand
GACTCAGAAAGCAACCATGCCAAGAATTGTCCGGATAGTAAATATGGAAAATAATGTGACCCCTGAAGCCAAGGCGAAAAACCATGCAACTGAGAATGAAGTCCCAAAGTTGGCTTCACTGAGTGTAACACGCGCATGCTAGCAAAGCCCGCTGAACACCAATTGTGGAACTGTTGCTGCCCTCTGTCGTGCTTCTGGCCAAACGCAAAACGCTACCATTCAGCGGCACCCGGAGGTGGCGCTAGCGTCGCTTCAGTGCTATACTATGGCAAGCGCCTGCTACCGCTTGCTTCAAACTTGATAAAATAGCGCTAACAGAGAACCGTGTCGATTAAAGTTACGTACATTTGCGAAAATTTGTACAATGAACAACTCGACAAAACTATATTTCCAGTAAAGACAAAAGGATTCAAGTTTCTCTGCCATAACCTAAGGTGTGGGGGGGGGGGGGGGGGGGACGTTAGGGGGTTTAAAATCCACCCGAAAATTTTGAATTTTGCATGCGTCAACGTACATACACAAACGCACACACAAACCTACATAAAAATAGGTATTTTGTCTCCCACAAGGGTGTCGGAATGAAATGTTTTTCTTTTAAGTTTCAGTTTAGTTTCACCGCCAAACGTTCCATTCTGTTTCCGGAAGGACAAAAATGTCCCGTAACAGTTTTTATTTGTATGCAAACATTTGAAGTAAAAGTTACGATAAAACTGCTGGTGTTAAACACGTTATTCCCACGTTTTCAGGAGGAGCACAAGGAAATGTACCAACAATCTCTACCAACTGGTGCAAACCAGTACCCCCTTCCTTCTATTAATTAGGAAGTTAATTAAAAATTTCCTAGGCAGGCTCAATGCTTTGTGTCAAGGGAGTGAGCATAATCTCTGAAGCAGCCCGCCGAGTGGTGGAGTCATTAGTGTATGAAACAGGAACCTCGATATGCAAAACCATTGATGAGAAAAGCTTGAGCGCCGAGAATGAAGTATCCACACTGGCCTGTGTGATTGGCACACCAAGGACCACTTGCGTTAATCTAAACAGCTCTGGTCACCACTATTTTAGTTTTTAGAAAAAAAAAATTCAGCACTTTCTTTAATTCGTCAATCATGCCTGACATAAGCGCTAGTATGGTGTACCCTAAGATATGCATTACTTCTCGAGTTCCATGACCATAGTTATTCCGGATCGCCAAGTTTGCTATTCAACAACAACAAAAAAGACGAAAAACAATGCGAATATTTCTGTTTCACACGGTACGAAGTAATAGGTAACGTTTCGGGCAAGTTTTCGTTAAGGTCATAATTTGTTTGTTCTTTTATTTTTCACAGTTCCCTTTCGACAACTGCTCCTAGCTACAGATTTTGCCTCTGGGAAAACGTAGCTACCGCGGTCGAGTATCAAACCCACGACCTTGGGGTCCACAGTCAAGAACCATAAACACTACAACAATTCGGAGAGTGTTCAGGGTAACATCAACCACTTGCGGTCAAATTTAGCCTCTCGTTTTCAGACAAAAGCAGCAAGGCTACTTAGCCGACTGTCGGCAAACGCGAATATCTCACATCACAGGTGAATAGTTGATGAGCAGGGAGCAAACTAAAGCAGGCATTCGTATGCTCACAGATATTCTGGCTTCGTAAAACCCCAAAACTCCTTGCTACGTGAAAGACAGCAGGCAGCGTCGACCACGCTTTCGGAACCTGCGCGATGCAGCCCTCAAATTTTCTGTACCTCACGGATAGCCAAGTACCTCACAATGTCTAACCGGGATCAACAAGCCGAGATAGTCTTCTCTACCTTCATGACAACTGCGGGGGTTTTACATCCCGAAACCACGACATCGTTATGTAAAGGCAATGGCACAGGGCATTGGAAATATCCACCCAAACGGGTGTTCTTTCCCGTGCACCTAAACCTATCCACGCCGACCTGAAGCGCATTGCCTCCATGAAAATGCGCCTGCTTCAGCCGGGATTTAAACTCGCGACTTTTGGGTCACCAATAAAGTACCATTACCCCACCATTACGAACGTTATTGAACGTCTTCGTATCCACTATAAACAACCAAACCTGAGGAAAGTTGGCTAGATTTCCCTCCACATTGGAGCTGCCGTCAGTGTGCGTGGCGTCAATAGGGAGTTATGGAATACCGTTTGCAAGTGCTGCGGGCGTAGCGGGTGCCATATGCGTTTTAGAATAGCGTTTGCCCCACTGCGAACCGCAACGCACAATCGCAGCGACACCGTAGCCTCGAAACCAGCGCTTGCGGGCACATGCGGGCCGCCATCACCGCACGCAATTTCGGATTTTTTTGCGTGTGGTCCGCGAACGCCGGCTCGCGTTACGACGCATGCGCAGTGGCAGCGACCGCACCGCAAGGGCTCGCGGTGCGCTATTCTAAAACTCCCTAATGTCTTTAAATACTAGACACAAATGCACCTCGCACGTAGGAACATTCCGTTCGACAATATCAATGGGTAGCAATAGTAAATGGGTAGTCATAGTTTACGCCACACCACACGTGTCGTGCCCCGTGCGCAGGGTTACCAGCGTTATGAAAAGAGTGCATCTCACCCGACGAACAATGTCTGAGCGTATATTATACCTTTCCTGAAGCTGCCCAACGGATTGCCGGTTACCCGTCACACGACTGCATAGAAAGAGTACTTACCTCTCGTTTCTCGGGAAGCAGAACAACGTCATCTTGCCGTCTCTTTTGCGAGCTTGTACGCCGTGCCACCACGCAGTCCGCCATTGTAGCCTTACATCGGTGACATTTCGCCGACATTTAAAACGCATTTCCGCGGCACGCCGTACACAAAAACAGCACACACGCATGCAACAAGCAGCAGGAGCAGCATGGAAGAGCGGCGGCGGTCGTGATAAGAGCGATTGCGGCGGCGCATCGACTAAAGCGCACAAATGTAAAAAGAAAAAGGCGATACGAAGATAGGACAACGAGAAAAACATTTTATTCTTGCGCACGATCACGTAGGTTTGCCTTATCATTTCAAACTTTTAAAGGAAACTGTCACACTTTGCGTTGAGCACGCGGAACATGACGCTACACTGAAAAAACCGGGCCATTTTTGCCATACCATACCCACTCCGAATATCGTTATACAATTGCCGAGTGCCGCACATTTACGCAAAGGGGTCATTAGAAGTTCGCGGGCTGCTAGACGTGTGGTCCTATGAAAACACGGCACGGGAATTTTTGATCACGCCTTTAAACTCATGGTGAAAATTGACCTCCATTTCCCGCCCCGAAAATTCCCGCCACGCATTTCACTTACAGCGAGTGAGTGCTGCCCTGCATGTTACGGACGGCGAAAGCGTATTCGCACCACAACAGCTACGAGTCGCGCCGGACCACAACAGTCGACTTGTCTTCAAGGGCGGAACCAGGCAGGGCGACTGCTATATCACCAGCCCTCCAATAACGGCGCCTTACGCAATAGGCATGCAGCGTTTCGGACTAGTCGGTATAGCATGGTATATAGCGTAATACATCGCAATGCGATGTACACTGCTGTTTTGCACTGGTCGTGTTTCAACACGTGCCTGACTCTTTCGCTTTTCATTAGTACCTTCTGTTAATACTACTGGTATAAATACATTGTAAAATATTTTACAGCGCAACGGGTTAGAGACGAACAAAGAAGGGTATATATACCTTGCTTCATTTAAGAATAAAGTTTACTTCAATGTGAGCACTTGACAAAAAAAAAAACACACACACACACACACACTCAAGAAGGGGCTCTTGTTTTTGGCTGTGTTTCCGTGCTATTCCAATATAGGCCATACCTGTTTCTTTTCGGGTCACGTGACACCGAGGGACGAATAGACCCTCCCGCAAGACTTTCTCGCTGCATGTACACGCTACGCTAGACAGGGTCCGGTTCCGCATGTCGTTGTTTCCTCGCAAAAATAGCGTAAACATCTCGCTTGTGAAGTTTCGTTTTCCTTACGACAACCACCACAATAGCTATCAAAACGCACGCTATGAGCAGAGCAATCACGATCCATATCCAGTCGTAGTTTTGATATTTGACCGGGGCGGCAGAGGGCGCTTTCCGCAACGTGGGAACGTGGTACACGCTGACCACGTTAGAAATGTTGGACTTCAGCCCGTCGCGGTTGACGACGCGAGCCGCCAGGAGGGCGCTGTAGGCGAGTGTACCATCCGCCCGAGGCGTGGAGAAGGCGACGGGCAGGGATATGCTGACGATGTGCTTGGAGCCCAGTGGCAACGGCTTCAGGTTTCCAACCACGACATCGGTATCATTTACAAGAGTTTGTTCATCGAACATCAATGTCAGTTGATCGTAGGCGTGTCCTATTCGAATTTCCACAGAGGAAGCTGCAAGAAAGTAGACACACATACAGTCAAATCAGTATGTCTATCGAGTGAGGGTCGATATAATCCGTGAAGTCTGTGAATTCCATGTTGACACAAATACAAATGCAATCAAACTATCCCATCGAATTGAAAAAAATAGTTTTAAGGGTCTTACTTGCCGAAAACACGATATATTTATGATAGAATTGGGCATAGTGGGGAATACCGGATAAAATTTGGCACACTTGAGTTTTCTTAACGTGCACTTTACTATACAATTTGTGTTTTTACGTCCGAAAACCTATATATAATAAAGAACAGGTGATGTTAAGGCGGAAGCCTCAGTTGCCATTAAACGTGAAAATGCATCGTGTTAAGGCGGAAGCAATAGTTGCCATTAAACGTGAAAATTTACCGCCCTAACACTTCAGCGGCGTCAACATCCTGCAGCGTCGACATCAGCCCGAGTGAAGCGAATAAAATGTTATCAACACTGGAAAGTATCATTATGACATCATAACAATACTGATAATTTGGCTAGTTCTTACCGATTCATCCCTTTTTTAGCACACACATGGACCAGAAAGAAATAGACACCGTAGGTGAAAACTCAGAACTGTTTAATTTGAAAAAAATGAAAAGAACGTTTATCTTCAGACACAAACATTCTGTCAAAAGACAGGCAAAAATAAACTGAGTTAATTCGAGCATTACAGACTGGAGAAAAACTGGAGAAAGTGTGTAAGCCAAGCTTTTGTCGCGATGTCCGATAAGAAACTTGACTACTCGAAAAGCCCGTGTGGTAATCCTGCTGCAAATATGCAAGATCAGCAATCGAACTTGTTTGATGTTTCTTTCCCAAGTTCTTTCGTTCTTTTGATGAAGTAGGGTTGCCGAGTACAGCTACTTAGTTTTATCTCGTAGGTTTTCGTGTCCACTGCCGGGAGGCGTATGTATTTCTCGAAGATAAAAGCGCTTTTCGCTGTTTCGAATAAAACAGTTGTGAGTTTGCATTCGTGGTGCCCCTTTCTAGTCAATGTGTGTGTTGCGCAAAAAGGTGAGGACGTCATAGATAACCATCATTTGTGACGACGCGACGAGGTCATTATGAAATCACTGTGACGTCCCCTCATGCGACGTCACATGATCCAGTCCTCGCACATTATCGCTTGGTTGAAGGCGGGGCCAATCGCGGATTGAGTCGGTGCAAAATAGCATATACGGTGCTATGGAAGGTGCGCAAGACTTTCCGAGCGTGATCAGACAGAATCAATACCTTGAACTACAAGAAGAAAAAAAGAGGTTCTTACCTCCGAGTCATCGCACGGGAACGCATAAAGGACACTCATATTTCAATTTTCGCGCGTGTACAAATAACAGAACCATCAGAAAGAGCAGTCACCACTCGAAACATATGGTTCCTAAATAGGTTTTTTTTTTGCAGTTTAAGACGACGTCTCCGCTGCGTCCACAGTAAATCTTTGTGTACCAACTCTTCAGAATTTAGGTTTATCATTATTTAAATATTGCGGCACGCGGGGACCTCCTGTGCCAATTTTTTGGGGGGGCGAAGCTTCTTAAAGTGGCACCCGTTGGTCCCTCATAGTAGTGCGTAACATGTCTTATGCTTTGACCTGCAAGGTGGTGCCGGCGGGAGATTTCTCCTGTTCGTTGTTGAACAATAAAAAATTCGCTCTGTGCACGTTAACTAAAAGCCAAATTCTCTTGTCTCTCATTCCCCATTAGCAGCCACTGGCATATACATTGAGCACTATCTGACAAGAAAGGATTGCTACGTTATACTCGCTGGGCGTAACCTCCTTGGTTTAAGCAAGGTTTAGCGAGCGTTGGGCTGCAGTGCCATGAATACAGTGAACTAGTATATACCATGAACTCGAGGTGGTTAAAGGTGGGAAGTAGAGACGAAGCGCAAGCCGTAAGAAAGTGTGCGTGTGCTTCCTCTCGTTCAGTCCTTGAATGTCTGCTGGATGGCGGTGCTTCTATATGGGGAATATATGATGAAAAGATGCGAGATGGTGGTACTTGGAGTGTTGAATAGGTGGACGAACGGACACACAGACAGATGCATGGCCGGACGCACGGATGGCTGCATGGACGGATGGACGCGTGGATGGACGCAGGGGCGGATGCATGGATGGACGTGCGGACGTACAAACGCAAGCACGCACGGACAGTCACACAGATGGACACAAGGACAGACGCAAGCAAGAACGAATGAACGGACGGATGCTTCGCCCCACTCTCCATCATTCACCCCGTGGATATGCTGCCATTTATTTTGTTACGTGGACGGGGAGACTCGAAATCAGATGATATTTATTGCTCTAAGCAGCTCAATCAACTGAAATTGAATGCTTTACTTTATGTTGACTGCAGAAACTCCGTTTGTTTGTACTAGAAGGATTGAGGTAGCCAAGTTTCAAAGTTTCACTTGCAAGAATTCCCTGAGCATGCCTACGTTCTGGTCTTTCCGACTCCAAATTTTAAAAAAAGATCAACCTACACTGCACAAGCAATCCTATCAAAGTAATACCTCGTTTTTGGAGCTTACCTTTTCCCGTCATCAGATGTGCTCCGGGCCACGTCCACGTGATATTTACTAGAAGCTTGCCATTTTTCAATGCCTCCATGTCGGTGACGCGGAGGTCTCGGATGCGCGTGGGAGGTATATCTTTCTCGTAGATGTCCGTGGCAACGTGAAAACTTCCGCCAGTAGCCGCCCTTTCGAAAGTTTCCCAGTTCCCTGCTTCGTGAGGCCTCGCCGTACACCCACCATCGTTGTTAGAGTCAACAATATCGAACTCGTCGATCAAATATTCGGAGGATGGCCGTTTTCTCGTTTCTGTAGGCATATCAATGTCAAGAAATGACAAAAGAAAAAAAAAGTTTTGATTAAATCTATGCAAGTACACTGTCTACGTTTGGCTCATTTTCTGAAATAATCACTCATGGCTGAGAGAAGACATGCCGCGTAAAACTCGTTTCTTAGAGAAAAGCGAACACTGATGGCATTAACCCGTGCTTTTTTTTTTCTTTTCAGTGATTAAAACGAAATCACCAATGCTTCAGCTTACGGCTTCTCTGGAGCAGGTATACAATACGATCTTTTTTCTAATAACATACATTTCAGTACTGATAACCCCGCGAAGGATTTGTCAACTTCGATTAAACGAAGTAGTCTGCGAATTTTATAATCCCGACACTGCAAGATGCACCGTCAACGATTATGTCGCTGTTGATTTCGCTGTATAATCAGTCTTTATGATGTACGTAAGGAGTGAGTGCTCAATGCTGCAATATTTATTCAGTGGTTTCAGAAAGAAAAAAAAAGCTAGTACAGCGTTATCCCTGTTTCATCCATCAATACCTTTTCTCCGCCGCTGAACACAAGTCTCCTACATTCCCATTTTCAGAAGCTGTTCGTCTAGTCGTGACTTTCGATACTGCCTGGCTGCTTATAAAGAAGTAAGCGTTAGATGCCTCATCAAACACAAAAGCTGACCGTCTGTGGTATCTGCGGCGTTGGCAACAAAAGCGATAGAAAAAACCATGTGACGATTGCGCTCTATGACGTCGTCATGGCGACCCAGACCTCCAAAATTAGTGACGATATTAAGACGCCCCTACAAAGCCACTTAAGGTGCCGTCACGTGATTATGTCAGCACATCGCATCATGTGACGCCACATATTTTGTCTGACTTTGACCTCATGATACCCTGCTTCGTTTTGCATTAGTTTCTACGGACGCCGACACCGGAGAAAGTTCCTTTTCTTGTTTATTGTTGCAGCTAAGGCCTTCACTTTACAAGTACCAGTGATATTAACCCCTAATGAATCCAATAGATAATTATGCCAGAGAAAGCGTAGGGAACATTTTTATGGTATTCTAACTGTAGTGTAATAATTCTCACAAGTCAAAACTTTAAAATGGAACAAAAACTACGTTTTCGTCAGTGGGGTCTACACCCACAACCTTTGAATCGCGCAAATTTTACTACAACATTAGAGCTACGGTGGAAAATGCTCACTCTTCCACTTTTTTTTAAATTTGTGTATCAGTACTTATATAATACTTGAGAGTGTTATCAATCACCACTCGTAGCCCAGGTGGGGAGCGTGGAACACTATTTTTGATACAGAGGGCGTCACAGGGCACGTGATGATCGGACAAGATGGCGGCTGAACAAGTGATACTCACCGCTATTCGAGTGGATATTGACAGAGCCGGGAATGCCACCGGAGCCAGGAAAAGGATCATCAGCAGTTGTCGTCCTATTATTGTTTTTGGCCCGAACCACGACGGTGTACTTCCCTCGCCCAGCGTACGCAGTGAAGTATCCGCTATACGTGCCATCATTAGCAGTAATATCGGGGTCTGCACAAAATGAATAGAAATAACAAAAAATAAGAAAAAGAAAAGGGGTGCCAACCCTGGGTGATTCAGTGTAACTACCTTTTATTGCCTCGTTAAATGAGTTGATGTATATCTGACAACTTAACGTCTTGAAATACGAATAATGTTTATTGCATTGAGCACTTGTATCCCATTTATGCTCGTCAGATGACTGTCCGTGAAGCACTGAACAAAACTTACGGCATCAAACTTCATTGTATACCCGTATTTCTCAATGCGGCCATTGGGAGTGTTGGCGTTGAAAGAAAGTACTCAACAATATATTCACGTATGGAGATCAGGCAGGCGTCTTAAGGGAAAGCACCCTATCATCCTGGATCAGAAATTTCAACTCGAATGGAGTAGAACAGTAGGCTTTTGCATGGCGGGTAATTCATATGTAGAGAAGAGGTGTTTACATTATACAAAGAATTTGTCAGAGTGAGGTCCAGTGGCCAAAGCACATACGAAAAAGAAGCTTAATTTCTGTGTTTCTGTCTCTGCCTCTTTTTTTGCTCGTGTGTTTGATAAACCAAGTGATCATGACACAAAGATTTGACTGGTGGCTTCCCCATGTCGCCCTGAATATAAATAGCGTAAATAAGGCAAGTCAAGCTCTGCGTAATCTTGTATAGCGAATAAAACACATTAAATGAGAACAAACGACCCTGCAGGTTACCACTTTACTCATTCGCAACAATCGGTGTCTCCGTGTTTTGCGTGGCTAATGTTTCCACTTAGCGCTGAAACCTGCTAGCGTTCTGCTTGTTCCAAAGGCTTTCGATGAGGGCTAGTTTATACGGATGGTTAAAAAAGAACAGGAGTAAGAGGGGCGTAATTAAACTATTTTTTGTTATATTGACATATTTGACAAAAAAATTACATGGACACTAACACCAGCATTTGATTCAGACCCAAAAAGATTTAAAAGAGAAGTGCTCGCTTACAGTATGCTACCTGGCTAGACGCTTGAGCTACCACCCGGAAAACAAGGTTCTGTTATATTTACATGGTATGTTGCCGGGGTACATGTTTCAACGCTGATGAATGTAAGCTCATTTTAAAACAAATAACTACATGAATGAACATCAAAATAGTTATCCTCAGTACAGCAATATAAATGCTCAAACATCTGACTACAGGACAAGTAAGCACAAAACTGAAATGTTCACGTCCAACTCGTGAGTTTGCACGGGAGAACTGCTCCTAAAAGCTAAATATTTGCACAGAAAATATTGCGTACTTGCAAATTAGGACTGCGTCGATTTTCGCGTTCTAATACCGCAGTCACGTATGCAACCACGAAAACGCGTTGTTCCAGGGTTGAAATCTCAGACAAGGACGAACACTGTCAACCAGGTAGCTCAATTTCTAGATTATAAATCTTTGTGGATTTATTTATAGCTTCGTGCTTCAAACGGGGGGATGGCAACATTGCTTGGTCATAAAAAAACTTAATGTTACTCACAGTTGCCGTCGTCATGGAGTGGTGTTGTCGACAGGTACGGCGGAATCGGACCCAGGACTTCGGCATCGACGTCGGCGTGCAGGACCACCTTGACGCCTTTTTTCAGGTGTGCGTATATCGCGAGGTTGGGGACATGCACCAACGGCGAGCTCACTTCGGAAACGAGCGTGACCGGCACCAATACGGTGGACCTTGCTCGCGATTTCACTTCGACGTAGAGACTTACAGCACTTGTATCGGGGCTCTTCATGTGAAGCGTCCAGTTTCCTGCCTGCGGAAGCTATAGGTTGAAAAATTTTACGATTGAAGTCTTGTATGATAAACGTAAGGACGCAGGAATATGGGGGCTGCTATAAAGCAAAGTTATTTTATCGCAATTTCATCCGAATCTCCTGACGGTCCAGTTAGGCAGCTAACGGCACAAACGTATGGCAAGATCTGCAACGGTTTTTGTACAGCCTAATGATACTCCCCTTGTTTTCATGAGGTACCTCTCGTATGGTTTGAAAGCGAACAGAATTGCCTGATTTCATGGGCTGAGAACGTAGCGTGACATTGCAAAATATTTATTACATGCAATGAAAGCCCTTCTGGACAACAGACGCCAGTAACCAACGCGGAAGAGTGTACACCAGGCCCGTACACAGGATACCAGTGGCTCATACCCGCGGGCGGGTATGTGCCACTGTTATGCGGGTATGTGCCACAGGAGATGGACAATTAGTATCTACCCAAGAACAACGAGAACACACTTATTCTTTAATGCGTGAGCATACCGAAAAACTTGACATCGGCAGCGTTGACCTGACGAATGCATAGAAAGAATGCCAGGGTCGCAGCCGGAATCAAACCCACGCATTCTGCGCGGCAATCCAGTAGAGAGAGAGAGAAGGGGTGAGAATTTATTAGAAGGCAGAGAGGTCGGCCTGAGCTAGTTCGCTCTAGCCTGCTACTCTACACAGGGGATAAGGGAAAGGGGAAGGAAAGAGGGATGAAGGGTGATGATGGAGACAGGAAGAGGTGGTGCGTACGTACAGTAGCCACTTAGTATAGTACCATACAGTCTAGTATCTAGAATTCTACCACAGAGCTACGCCAGGACTCAGAACTACTTTTCGAACAGACCCTAATGCTCGCGAAACGTCAATTGTAGTGGCAGTACTGGCTGTTCAATTTTATAATCATTACATATGTCCTCCTGTAAAACAGCCGTAACGTTGGGTTAACGTCAACTGTAGTTAGGCACCATCCGCTGAAGTCGATTAATGTAGCAGTGAGCAGGGCTACCATCTTCCCAAACACAAGCGCTACATATCAGCTTACCGATTCTGGTGTTGTCAATGCCCGTCCTACCCTTGGCCTCGTTACGCAACTGTGAAAAACTAATTACGTAAAACACATGCGACTGCTCAGCGTATACGTAAGATCATACATCATTTGTACATTGTTTTAACGCAACTTCTTGATGTTTTACTCAATAAATATTACAAAACAATCACGTTCCATGCACATGCTTCACATAACATCGATTCTCAAGGTATGTGGAATCTGCCGAATCTTGCTTTAAAATTTTTCTTATCTTTGAGTACATCTTAAACATTAATACATGCATTATGCTTGCATTGCCGGCTTTAAACTATGCTTCCATCTAATATTTTTTGATACTATAAAGACAAAATGTTTCGCAGTTTTCGTGACGCTGCGTTAAAGATAAGAAAGAAGGGCTCTGTCCTCAACAGCTGTAAAGAACTTGCTGATTCGGTGGTCGCTGAAACATTTCAAAAGTTATTTGAGTGCGAACACGGCATTTTAACACTCGCACACACTTTCAAGCATTGCAGAGAGTAGATGTTGAATTCACATTACAAAAGCTTTTTGGAATAGTTTTACGTTACAGCGACAGCGGAGGTAGATAGCCCCTTTTTTACCTTTGGCTCGTTGGGAATAGTGATAGTCGTGCTGAGCCACGTTCTGTCGACGCTGCACGCATCGCAGGCAACTCCGTTAGGATCCGAGAGCCACGCATCGACAGCAGTCTTGTCACGATCCATGTGCCGAATGTGCACTGTCGTACTTTTGCCCACCGTGTGGTCCACCAGAAAATTGACATCCGTCGGAAAGGAAAAGTTTCTTTCTTGTATCATTATCTGCGTGCGAACATATACGACATGCCGTCTGCCATTGTGTTTTCAACACTCTCACAAATGTACACCGTGATTAGGCACTCTGAGTAACGCATGAATAAGTTTCGTCAGAAGGCTCCAAACGCATTCAAAAAGAGTATAGATAGGAGTCAGTTGGTAACAAATTGTACAGGACTCCAGCTATAGCGTGCGATATTCGCGGATTCAGACACGACATCAAGCTTTATTTTTTTTTTTTAGTATAGCGACTGGTACGCGCAATAGCCCGAGATGACCACGTCAAGTCGTGACAAAATAGACGTTAGAGTATAATATGGCGGCTATTATCTACGCGTTTCCGGCGAAATTGCGTCAATCTGCGCTGAACTGAAGAGGGTGGAGGTGAAAGTATGTGCATTACTTATCACTGATTTGTCATATCACAATTTAGGAAGTACCAGGGATGTAGGCAGAAATTGATTTAGGAGAGGGGTCGCCTCCGTCGTCTGAAGTAGGGGCCGGGAAGGCAGACATGCTCGAGTGACACTTCATGATCTGTGTACCGTGGCGCAAAAAAAAAAAAAAAAAACAAATTGGGAGGTGCCCGCGTTTGGCACATCCCCCGACCGCGAACAAATTACGGACTCCAAATGCTAAAGCACTCTGTTCCCCATATACTAAATAAGTTCAAGCTCACAGAACAGCAATTGCGTCTCCTTTCAAGTAGTGATATATTAAACCTGTTTGTATAAGGAGCTATAAACCCAGAAAAATTACACCCAGTACTTGTAAATGCATGAAGTTTTAAGTGTACCCCTTTCTGTTATAGCGTCTTATATTGGTTGCCTTTTTTCCCAAAAATTGTTTGTTTGTAAACACCCAAGTGTGCATCTATTCTGTACTTCATAAACAACCACTAGAATGTTATTTTCTTTTCTTTTTTCTTTCAATCATACGTGAGCACTGTATGGAGTTTGGTGTGCCATTGTTTCTGTTGCCTTGTACAAATGGGAGGTGGGGCTAGTCAAGCTGCTATAGCGCAGCTTTTTTCCTACTTTCCATGCCACAATTGTTTCTTGTTTGTGTAAATCACGGTGTATCGTTGTGGTGAAATAAATTTCAACTTTCAACTTTCAACTTTCAACTTTTTATGTGCCACTTGTGAGTACTGCACATGAAGGGATTGGAGACACCCGAATACCAAGCGCCGACCAACTGCCTGTTCACATAGGTATTACCACAGATTCGAGAATTAATAAAATAACGAACAGCATACTTATCATGCGCGTGACAAAACTCAAGTTTCTTGCATTTCTTTTGAAGACAGATTAAATGACAATTTACAGACGCATTCGCAGGCACATGCCTGTGTCGTCATGTATGTATCCGTGATTAAGGGTGCACATTGGTACTAGTCACATGTATATATGCATGACAAAACTTGTTTTCGTTCAGTGTTACGGTGTCTCAGCCCGTTCAAGTAAGTTAAAAAGACTAGCAGAAGGAACAGAGGCAGTGCCTCAGACAGGCTCGCCGAAGTTTCGATAGTGGAACCCACCTTTGTCAAAGATGTGTTCTCCTACTTAAACGCCGGCCAACATGTATCGGCCACTTTTTTTTTATTTTGGTCTTCCAAGTACATTACAGCGTTATTATCCAACATCACGAATGCACACGTTCTGAGCCGGCTATAGGACTCGAATCTTGGCGCGTAAAATATAAAAACGACATCTTGTCAATTAAGGAGGTAGTTTTCAAAGGCTTATTGATAAACAACTCCCGTCAACAATGTCTTGTTTGGAAATTATTATAAGCAATGAACAAATAAAATGAACGTTTGTCAGGGGCGTATGAAGTAATGTTTTTCCTGGGAGCGGGAGAGGGTGGCGCCTTTAAAAGTGGTCATTTTTCGCTCTGTACGCTATAAATAAAAAAAAAAAGGGGGGGGGGGTGCATGGGCCTAGTAAGCCACTTCTTGGATAAGCCACTGTCACTTGTGGTTCAGCGGCGACTGCGAGCGCTGCTGTATTTTATTATGAAGCTTTCGGTGGCGGTGCACAAGTCAAATACGTAAACGCAGAACTATTACTGAACCAATGAATTCACCGCGTACCGTAATGCTGGACACGCTATTTTGCAAAATATATAACCATTTTTAAAGAAAAGCACCCATCTATATGTCAATACTCTCGCACGAGTGTCACGGTACGGATGTTTCTCCGGGAAAGAGATAACGCGTTCATTGAAAGGAATGAAAAATTCGTGAACAGCGAGTGTGCTCGTGAACAGTTAACGTTAAAAATTTCTTGCATCACAAGCTTCCATCTTTCCCCGACTCTTGCATAGAGAGTGACGCATGCGGCAAGTCAGGATCCACAACAGAAAAAAAAATACCATGTTTTCTTTTTCTCAAAGCATACTATCAGCATAAAATGAAACCCGAACAGCAGCGAGCCTTCGCGATGGTATACAGTACAAGCCGTCCACTTATCGCTACGAACAGGCACGCATATATGCGCAATGCTGCCGAACGGGATGCGCACGCCTGTAAATGGTAATACCTGGACTGCACGCACTACACTTTCGCAAAGGCTTGCAGCTGTTTGGGCTTTATTTAACGTTGATAGTACCTTCAGGAGAAACTTTTCAAACAAGTGTGTCTGGGCCAAACTACCAATAAAAAAAAACATAAAAGTAAGACGATTTTCTGACACTGCTAATATGTCTGTGCGCTGACAATTACGCGTGGAATAGGCAGCATTTGCTGCCTATTTCACGCGTAAATGGATTAGGCAGCATTTTGCTGCCCAATAAACAAAAAAAAAGGTTCCCGTAGAGAACTACCCCATATCAAGCAAACGCAGTTTATATGTAGCGATTGGTGAGTCGCTATATCGATAAAGCAATGCACAGAAGGCATATTCACGCAAACATAAAAATGACATAAACGGAAGCGGACATGTTTATGAGCACTTCAGCATAATTTTCATGCGCCACTTCATATTATCATATTGAAACAAGCGCTAAAAATGCACACACTCAGAGAGGACACAGACAAGCGTTCGTCTGTGTCCTCACTGAGTGTGCGTATTTTTAGCGCTTGTTTCATCATGAACCTTTACCGACACGCCCAACTGACAGTCGTTCTTCATATTATCAGATAAACATTTTTAGATGCGGAGCATCTTATACTCGCGCCTTGTAGTGCGCCGTCCGCGCCGTCCGCGCCGTCCGCACCGCTTCTCGAACATTCGACAGCTGACGCGCGCGCATGCGCCGTCGCGCCGTCGCCCACTCTTCCACCATCTGTGCATCCCTTCCTCCTCTACACACCGCGCGCGCTTCACTCCTCCACCATCTGTGGACCCTTCCTCCTCTACACACCGCGTTCGACATCTACAATTCTCCTGATTGTCCAGTGGACGCGCATGTGGCGTCGCGCTTCGAGAACATTCAACAGCTGACAGTGCATGCGCCGTCGTGCTGTATATATACTCAAGGTCGGCGCTCGCTCGCTCAGTTGCCGCTCGTCGGTTGGTTTGTACGGCGCGTCGACGTCCAAGGTCGCGGTGAAATGAATTCCAACGAATCCACAAACACAATGATCGACGTCCCTTCGACCAGCGCCGCCCTTTCGCATACGTGTGTACGTGTTCACTCATTTAACACCCCCTCCTACAACCACGTTAACCAATTTAGCCATCGACCCAAGTAAGTCGCAATTTAACACCCCATTTCACAACCACGTTAACCAATTTAGCCATCGACCCAAGTAAGTCGCACTTTAACACCCCGTTAACCAATTATATGGTCCGCATCCTCCTCAGTGTTCCCCCGAGGGAAGCTGCGGGCAATTTTTTTTTATCAGCGACTGTGACGCACTTACCACCACGCGGTCATCCAGCTCAGCCGTGGTAGCGTCCACCACAGCTGCCTCGATGTCGGCAACGGTGCGTCCCTGAAGGTTGTGGAACGCGTACGCTTTGCCTCCCGTAACACGGGCGATCTCTTCGAGTTGATTGGCACCCGTCGGCTCCAGAGCTATCGTGGTTACCTTCACTTTGGCTTCGGCTAGCTCATGCGCTGCACTGGCGATGGACCAGTCCGTCTGGTACTCACCGTCGCTCATGAGGATAAAGGCGGCGCCTTCTCTGCTGTCGTAAGGCACCACCTGTTGACGGATCAAGACGAAGCGTAGCCATACTGATTTTCTAATTCTTTATCTAATACTGCAAACCATATATGAAGGCTCAAACAGTGCGAGTCCAAAGCAAGAAACGAAGAAATTAAGGCAAATATTAACAAAGATAATACAGTCTGAATCTATCACAATGTGGCTGAAGGCAACAAAAAATATTCCACTCTGTTACAGTGCGAGGATGAAAAATAAAATACAATAAATCTGTTTTTGATTAGCAACGCGAACGCATAAGTATACACGCGAGCTTATGAAAACGAGAGCCCTATTGGATCACGAGCAAGGAAATTCGGATTCTGGCGTAGAGAACAATAATACCTAATGCCGCATGTGGTATATTCTCGGATTTGTCAATTGATAATATTAGTTGGAATAATATCACGGGAAATCGGTGAAATAATGCACCAAGTGCACGCCAAGTGATGCATATATGATGAATCAAATGTGAAGTAAGGTCCACTAAAGGGGAAAATAGTCGAATTAAGGCTTCAATAAACGAATAACTTGGCAGCGAAAACATTTAAAGATGCATGAAGTCTAAATAAACCAAAAATCAAATGGTGAAATGACTGAAAGTGAAGTAAGCATGAAAGAGCTGCTCTGAATTAACATATAATTAAACGTGAGAGCTTTGGCTTTCATCTCTGCTGAACGTAAGCTAAAGAGAATCAGCTTTTGTACCATCGTTTGCAGCTCATGTAATCCATTGTATACACATGTGCTGTAATGTAAAATAAATTAGAGGTGATTCGGCAATTACAGGTCAAAACGTGTTTGCTCACGTAAACTAGTTAAACTGCACTAGAGCTCGGTTGGTACACTTTATACGCGAAGTCAACTCGAAAGTATTATAGGTAAACTGAGCAAATCAAATGAAGCGCGCTCTCATCATTTTCACTTTTCTATTTGATACAGACCAGTACAGGGCGGTGAACGTATTTATAACTTCTGAAGGTATACAAGAGGGCGTAGCTATTGGTTTAATGAGATTAAGTAAGTTTCTGACGAAATATAAACATAATAAGTGCCACTAAACGTGCCCGAGCTAACTTCCATGGTCATTTGCGCGAAAGCTACCAGCACTTGCAATCGTCACGATCAAGACTTCCCCCACTCGGTGTGCAACCTACCGTTAGGGCGTCATAGAGGCCACAGCTCACGCAAGTTCCATCCAGGCAAGTCAGCCTCTGAATCACGTCAATGAAATCTCCACGCGTGGTTTCGTTGACGGGCTTGAGACAAGAGGCAATCCGCGCAGTGCTTTCAAACACGACTATCGCCAACTGTATAGAGTTGTCAGGAACGCGTCGTATGTATCCTTTAGCCGTCTCTTTGAGGTAGTCCAGCCGGTGGTGCTTCTGGAACATCGAGACGAATTGTGAGAAAATTTTCAAGACGTTTGCCGTGGAACACAAATCACGAAGAGTGAAAACTTGCTCACCCACCAACATTTAAGCAATAACGATTCTGGAGCAACGATTCAAGGCCAACATAACACATAACGCGCTCTGTTGTAAGTCAGTGCACGCCACAGAAAAAATGCAAACAGGAAGAATCAAAGAATGGCGGGAAAAGTTGTTAGTGACGAATCGTGCGTAATTAATTACTTCCAAGCAATACTCGACTGTTTTCTATTTGATTCAGTCTATTACTCGGTAACGATCATTATAGTTCGTTTGATCACTTTTATGTAAAGATTAACTTTGGTGATATTGACGTGCTGTGCTGAGGCTGTTTTAAGCCTTTGAGTTTGGAGCGAACTGTATACGCAATAAACCCCCTCTCCGCGATTGCACGAAAACCGTCGCGTACGCACATGAACAAAAGCAAGAGTGACAACTCTGCTTTTGCTGCTTCATTAATGCACTCCAGCTGATGCAGGCCTAGTAATAGGGTATATCATGCGTAATAGGTTTACATATGGGACAGCGCAAATATATTTTCCAGCATGTATTTAAAGGCAGCTTTCAGAGTTGTTGCAAAAGGCCAATGCACACGCGCACACACAAACAAAACAAACAGACGGCCAAGGCTGTTAACGACGTTAAAAGAATCCGAGTTGGGATGCTTATCTAGCTGTTCTTATATAAGATTTCACGTCTGTCTCACCGCAACATAGGTTAAAATCTGGCCAAGAGTCTTTGCTTGAGGAAAACATTTCGCAGTACAAGAAAGCTACAAGAAAACATTTATGCCTACAATATGGATGCACAGTCACTCATATTTTTTTAACCTGAACGCGCTAGCGTCGATCGTCCAGTAGATAAGCAGTGTTTAGCGGAGCACAGTGGCGAAACGAGCAAGAATATATACGTCCCTGTCTGCGATAAACAGTCCTGCACAGCTGTCTTCTGCTAGGCTGTTCCGGGCCAGACACCAGGACGTCCACAACAGGCGCTTACATACCCGGCGGTTGACGCTCGCGCGTTCAGGTTAAAAAATATGGCGGCTGTAAGTGCTATTTGGAAGAACTGCAGTAAAGCACTTAAGTGTAGATCTGCCGCAATGCGGCGTTAGCAATGCGGCAACGTGAATTGGAGTCCAGAGGGTCCAGGATGTGGCGTTCGGGCTTGGCCTGACTGCCCCAACGTAGGAGCGAGCATCCGCGAGTTCAGACGTGCACCTCAGGGCTAAAAATAAAGTTTCGCACCCATTCACCCACCTCCCAATGACAGAGAGAAAGCACTTACGAACATGCTACCCGACACATCGAGAACCAGCACAACCACTGGTTTCAGGTTGTCGTCTCTGGAGACTACTTCGAATGTTGTCTCAACTGATTTGGCCATGTCGGGGAGTGGTAGCCTGCACCACGGTCAGATAATCCAAGTTAGTGGCGAGAAAATGCTTGCGAAAACTTCGTGAAATCAGGAGATGTGTCGAATATTGATACACGGGGTTTCAGGTCCCAAAACCAGCATATGATTGCGCAGAGACGCCGTAGTGGAGGGCTCCGAAAATTTTGACCCTCCGGTGTTCTTTAACGTGCACTGTCATCGCAAAGCACACGGACCTCTATCATTTCGTCACCACCGAAATGTGACCGCCATGGTTGGGATCGAACCCGCAACCTTCTAGGCATCAGCCGAGCACCCGAGCCACTGATCTACCAAGGCGAAGAGGGGATGTGCCTATATGGAGTTGCTGATAAAAAGATACATAATCCCTTTGCACCTTACGAGCACGCATCTTCTATATAGGGCACACCTTGTCTCACAAGAATATTCTTAAACACGGTGCACGGACCTTCGATGAAGTGCCGAATGCGACGTTTTGTCGAATTTTTTCTTTCTTTAATGAATGTTTAAGCACCATCCCAGCGGCTGCCCAAATTTTCAATTTTTCTCGCAATAACTCAGCACAGGATTGTGTTATACTCTAAAAATTCTTAACATTGTTATCATGAGGGACCCGATTTAAAGTAACAAATTTTTTTCAAAGAATTTTGTCAATTACGAAATTCCATAATAGATATCGAATGTTCCATGCATCAGTAATATCACAGCATAAAAACGTGTGCCAACCGAGTAGTCCATTCGCATTGAGGCTGGAAATGATTAAATTGTGTTTAAGCGTACGAACATCCTCAATATATTGTGTTGCTCTGAGAATGATTACATTCGTTTTACAATGAACCCCAGGTGGTCTAAATTTCCGGAGCCCTCCACTACGGCGTCTCTCATAATCATAGAGTGGTTTTGGGACGTTAAACCCCACATATCAATCAATCAAATCATTCGTTTTACAAAATTCTACTGAAAAATTTGCGCTTACTACGACAGCAGTGCACAACACTTCTGTTTTGTTGGGTCTACCGTCTCATTTGGTACGATATGAGCATTAATTGCTTTTTTCTCGATAGCATTGGCGTCTTCAACGCCATATCACTCGTGCAGATTCCATGAAAATCTACTTCTCCGTTATTTGCGCGCGTTTACAGAGCAGCTAGATAGTGAGCCAAATTTTTCCCTTTGCACCAGATAATACAACAGATAAGAAGAGCAATGTGATAAATGAAGCCACCAAATAAAACGGAAAAGTTAAATTGCGCGCAACGCTACAAACTTGGCAGCATCTTCTGTGGACAGTTAAACACTGCTTGCTCAGTATGAGTAAGTTTTCGATGTCTAGAACACATATGTGCCGACGATCGATCTCAAAATATTTTTAGTGTTGAATCAACAAAAAAAGATCAGATAAGAACGAACAATGCAAGAGCGGAGCTCGAAATGTGAAAATATACAAACTTTCTGAAGTCTTCATTGTGCATTATCACTTGCCATGTCGACATGCCATCGCAAAACTTGTTTTGCTTATTCGGCGCAAACGAATTATGCAGGCGGTTTCTCTTGATGTCATCGCAAAAGTAGCTGATCTGTAACCGAACGAAGGAAACAACATTGAAGGATGCCGCACACGCCAGTTGCAAACCGGCGCTCGAAGAAGTTCCAGTATGAATACCCACAATAAAAAAAAACAAAAGGTGTCAGTGTGCAACTAGTTATACGAAATTATTGTGAAATATTTTCTACAAACAATGAAGAACGAAATAAACTTAGTTTTCACGTATGTGAGCACAAGATAAGAATAAGATGACGCCCATATTTTTTCCCGGTAGTGATGCACACTACAAGGAGCCTGTATCCTTGCTCTTTTCGCAGCGTCATGCACACACGTTTGTTTTTAAATATTGTCCTCATCACTACCACCGGTATTTATTTGTTGTATCCTTCAATCTCCATGCAGTCATTTCACTATGTAAAACTTATTTACAATAAATAGCTTATATTGAACTCATTCCAAACGTGGATTGTCACACTACGCTAAGTCTGTGCTTTCTGGTTAAGGATAATAATAATTTCCGCGTTTTACGTGCCAAAACGAAAATAAACTTACGAGGCACGCGATATTAGACAGCTGGAGAAATTGGGACAACCTGGGGTTATTTAGCGTGCATTGATGTCGCACATTACAGGGCCTTTTGGAATGGCACTTTCATTAAAATTCTACGACTGGGGATATTAGGTTGTGATGTCATGGCTTTTTACATTTCCCTGCTGAGAAATTCTCGGCAATGTTTTTTTTAATAGCGCAACTATTTCCGGGCCGAGCCTGACAACAGTTAAGTGTTCACATCGCATGTCACGCTCCATTTCCCAGATACGTCCAAAGATGGCGAAACTGTTTTGGTTGTAGACAAAGTGGTAACAGCGCAGCGAATTGGGGAGGGGTGGCTCTAGATTGACTAAGACCTGGTGTAAGTATACCAGGGGCGGGTGTAGCGAGGGTTGTCACACGTTATTTGCCGAGCTTCTCTCACACTGTATAGATAACACGATCACAGACACTCATACAAAATCCGAAGATATGATAAAAAGTCACAGAAACTTTCAAGGCAAATAGAAGAGAACCGCAGCTCGGCTGTTTCTGCAGATTTCCCAGTGGATAGGAATTGGGCAACTTATTTACACGATGGGAGCGCGACACACTTACATTGCTCACATATGGCATGAACATGATGGATGATTCCACTGTGTAGTTCATTGGCGAGAAGAATTCAATCAGACAGTCCTTGGTGAACTGACAGTTCTTCCTCATTCCGCACGTTTGGCTCATAGAAGTGTTCACCATGAATTGAATTCTTTCGGAGCAAGAATTCAGCTTTACCTAGAGCATAGAAAAGCGAAAAAGCAACGAAACTGACCGTTAGAATGACCCTTATGTCAAAGTAATTTTTCGCGAGTCAGTGTCACACTTTATATTGTTATAATCAAGCGTTTGTCAAACCATTGTCTGGCGAGGGAACATAATTGTGCAGTAAACTTACGCTCACCAAGGTAAAAATAAAAGTAAACAGGCATTGACGTTTCGGGCCCAGTACGGGTCCCTTGATCACAGTGAAGATGTGAGCATGGGAGTGCGACTATTTGTATGTCAGGTGGTGGAAAGTGCGGGAGTATATCTCTGGTATATTGCCGTTTGTCCTGTTTATCGTGTGGTTAGCTGACTGAATGTAAGATTATTCTAAAAGAACACGGGCAGATAAGTGTCCTTTCGTTGTCATGATTTCTGCTGCGTCCCCGTCAATACTGTGACCAGTTTCATTCTGGTGTTCCGCCAAGGCTGCGCCGCCACTGGAGGATCTGGACTGTGCCGCCCTTTCCCAGTTTGTGACGCAACCAAGTTTTTTTTTTCAAAGATATATACATAGACGATTGCTTCTGCATTATTCGTCGCCAACACACAGCACAGTTCCTCCAGCACCTGAACTCTTTCAAGGCGAGCATACAGTTCACGGTGGAAGAAGAAATCGATGGACGAATTCCTTTTCTTGACGTCCTTGTGGAGAGAACCTACAATAGGTTAAAAACAAGCGTGTACAGAAAACCAACGCACACGGGAAAGTACCCCAGCTTCGACTCAGCAGACCCCATCAGACAAAAGAGATTCGTTGCAGCGGAGCTTTATTCCCGGGCATTCCGTGTCTGCTCCAGCCCTACAAAACGTACGCAAGAACTGCAGAGGGTCTGAAGGGACCTGTAATGGACGGTTACTCTATCCAACTTCTCAGGACTCAGGAACGTAATGCAGCTAAGCCCCGCCGTGAAACAGCCAAAGAAAAAGAAAGGGCGAAGCACGCGGCAATTCCTTACGCAGCGGGAACATGCGAGGCTCTCGCAAGAAGGTTTATAGGCTATGGTGGTAAAGTAGCCCACGTGCCTACTGGAAAACTCACCACAACAGCTTGTTCGCGTAAAGGATCCTTTGAAGCGCACGCATTTACCGGGAGTTATCCACAGGATACCATGCAGGGCATGTGACGTGTCGTACATCGGCACGAGTGGTTATTTTAAACGGCGTTTCAAACAACGCCAAAATGACGTCGCCAAGGGCCACACAACTGCGAATGCCTTGGCGGAACACTACAATGAAACTGGCCACAGTATTGACTGGGACGCAGCAGAAACTTCGCAACGTAAATACATTTATCTGCCCGTCTTCTTTCAGAATCAATTTACGTTCAGTCGACTAACCGCACGATAAGCAGAACAAACGGCAATCTACCAGAGATATACACCCGCGCGTTGCGCCACCTGACATATAAATAGCCGCATGCCCATGCTCGCATTTTCACTGGGATCGAAGGACCCGTACGGGCCCCCAAACGTCAATGCGTGTTTACTGTCATTTTTACCTTGGCGAGTGTAAGTTTATTGCACAACTTTACATTGTTGAGTTGAACGGATTGGAATAGCAAATGAATTTGATACAGAAAATGTAGATCAGCGTGGGATGCTTTAGCTATATACTGGTAGGTCTTTGCCTTGACACTTTATTTGATGTCAGTGGTGGAAATGCACAAATCGTACATCTTTCTTTAGACTTTTTCATTTAGTTATTTTTGGGGTAGTTTAAATAATAAAAAAAGTTTAAATACACACTAAAATAGGCGTACACAGGGTTCCCAATTAAGGACGGCCAAATGCCTCCCCCCCCCCCCTCTTTCCTTAGGTGGAGTCCAAACGAAAACGACCTCCGCAATGCGTGAAATAAAAATGAAAACGAAGAGATGACGTGTCATTCTTGAAGGCCTGTCATTGGTCTCTGGCTCTCAGGTGGGAAGTAAACAGTGGTTTCACCATGGGAAGTCATGGGAAGTAAACAGTGGTTGTCACCATTTTCGCCCATAAATAGGCGCAGCCTTAACCCTGTGTTTAAAAATGACTCGATGGGTCCGACTGAGTAAAGGTGTCGGCAAAACTAGCACCCAACTTTGAATACTTAGTGAGGTGGAGGGGAAGGGCGTCTTTGCTATTGGCGTCAACTCGTCCGAATCGGTATACACTAAATTTCAGGCTAGTCTCAGGCTTAGAGCGATCGAAAACCCCACTATAACGAAAATCCCCGCCTTCCTACATAGAAGAGTCGCAAATCAGCGCTGTCTCACCTTATCTCCATGGCAGTAAGTGAGTGGGTGCTCGTCATCGTCTCGACTGCCGTACTCGTCGAACACACCGTACCGATAGTGGGCCCACTCGTGCACAAACACATGCGCTGTCGGCCAAAGAAAATATTTATGCAAAGATTATCAATTAGAGCGTTTAGTACGTCCATTACATTTAGGCTCTCAGTTAGTCGAAAACAAATAGTACATATATACCACCAGGATCGCCACACTGAGCCGCACAGTATGGGTCACTTTCACTGGAATGTAGCAAGAGTCCTCTCGCCATCAACGATATTACAAAAAAAAAACATACAATACGCGAGTTATTTTCGAGACTCCCCCTCAAAACTCATGAAGGTGATTTTTTTCTAACATATATCCTTAAACGGACACAATTTAATTAGATATAATTTTATCTTGTAATCAAAGCGTGACTGGTCCTTTATATTGTTCATTATTTCCACCCCCTAATCACTAACCCTAGCATACTGAATACCAGTTTCGGGTTAACTCACCTGCCTTTCTCTTCCCTTTCTCTCTCTAGCGATTGCAATAACATCCGGTCAGCCTGATCAAGCTGAGAGCAGGAGCCTTAATAATAATATTAAGTGGGGTATTGCCCCCCTAAACCAAGGAATGTGGTTATGAGGGACGCCGCAATGGAGGACTCCGGGAAATTCGACCATCTGCTGTTCTTCAACGTGCACCTTAATCTTGGTACACGGGTCTCAAGCGTTTCACCTTCTCCGAAGTGCAGCCGCCGCGGACGGGATTCAATCCTGCGACCTTCAGGATGGCAGT
This sequence comes from Rhipicephalus microplus, assembly GCF_013339725.1. Classification (NCBI taxonomy): domain Eukaryota; kingdom Metazoa; phylum Arthropoda; class Arachnida; order Ixodida; family Ixodidae; genus Rhipicephalus; species Rhipicephalus microplus. The sequence continues at coordinate 100,115,033 of NC_051167.1, read as the reverse complement.
CGAGCGCCATATAGCAACTAGATCGCCGTGGCGAGAAAGAGGAGCCTTGTTTACACCTTTGAATACGCACTTCAAAAAAAGGGGGAGGGGGCGCTATGGGTATCAGTTTCTAAACGAATTACGTTAACTATTTTACATCTCGCCAGTAATGCTCATGAAGCGGTGCAATAATTTTAGAGCACATTTTTTTAATGGTGAAGCATTTCAACTAGCTATGGTGTTGATGTTTCGTTTAGCTAGTGAGATGACGGTGTATAGCACCTGGGTATGACGCCAATAAATCAGAATTTAAAGACGAATTTTAATTCCCATGTCGACTTGCCTGAGCTCTCACTCTTGGCCATGGTGGGTGGACTCCATTCGTCGAGAAATTGCGACGACAGCTGGATGAATTCACCCCGATGACCACACAGTTTCACCTGCTTCGTGAAGGGGCGGTTCTCGCAGACTCTCGAACAATTACGTACGCGCACGTCACCTCTGCCAAAAGCGGTCCGAGATACGCTCCGTGCTTTCATGTCTTCCGTCCACGTGTCAGGAATGTCGATGATCACGTGCTTGAAGTACACGCGCCCACTGGTGGCTCGGTGTAGGAACGCGGAGGATGATCGAAACAGAGCCTGTGTAGAGCGTCACACCACGATAAAGCGTAGTAAGTAATGCACCTGGAACTCTCCATAACGTCCCGAGTAAAGTGATACCGTTAGCCAGGAAGCTATGCAAAAAACAACAACAAAATTCTGTGAAACAACACTGCAGTTTTCAAGGCATTCGTTAGAGCTACGCCACATGCTGATCTATATCGTCTTTAATAACTTACACGCTTGAAGGGTTTCGAGTTCATGTTCCAGTATACTTTGGAAGTGAATGGTATGTATGATATGTACAGGTGCTCCAAAACGTAGAACGGAGCACGCGAACTGTGGTCAAGTTACGAAAAAGTGAAAGTCAGCGTGCTCCCTTAGAGAAATGGCTGTGTATTTTTTTTTATACGAAAACGTGCCAAAAGTTAGTGCCATCGTTTCCACGTAAAACTGAAGAACCAGTGCTGCGATGGAGCACGCTGGCACATACTTTTGCGTAGCTTAGCCACAGCTTGCACGCTCCGTTTTCCTTTTGCAGCGCCTGTACTTTCGAGGTGCGTTATCAAATACTTTTGAAGATCACAAGTATTTAGTACGTCGTAGGTTTGAGTGGTAAATCCTGTGTGTACCCAGTTTGAATCCTGTATGTATTCAATATTTACCGTATATATTGTCCAAAACCTTCCAAAGAGAATGACGTTAAGTTAAGCAGTCGAGATGTATAACATCTGTCTTACAATAACAGTAGTGGCATGAATATCTATCCTTATTTACATAGCTTATATAACTGTGGACATAGTCAGGCTGACGATGATGACGATAAAACTTATAGATATCAATCTGAAGGATAATTACGTATTAAACTAAGTAATGTCCTCGCTATGCCTACGAATTAACGCAGGACCTTATTACGGGTGCGTATAGGAGAGCGCACCCTGTAGCGAGCCAACGCTCTTGGACAGGTTCCGCTTGAATTGCTAGATATAAATAGAAAATCAGGCAATATTCGACCAGTTTCCCGGATATACCCGGCATTAATCTAGAATTCGCACAAGAGTGTATTATTAACTGTATTCTTCCCAAGCAAAGCGCGGAAAACAAAGACAGGATAAGCCTGCGAAACGCAGTACCGTAAGTTACTTGCCTGAATGTTTCCGATAATGCTCCCATCGTATGATACACTTTCGTCGATGGTGACGAGAAGATTCGTGTAGCCGCCGTCCGAGGTGTCAATGTCCAGCGCGGTCACTGTCCTCAAGACACAGAGGAGTTGTACGACTGCTGCTAACGAGCAAAACATGACTGCACGATAACGTTGTACGACCTGACATAGGATATCGCTGATAAAAAAAAAAGGCCACCGGTGATCAAAGTGAACTAAGGTAAGTGGGACTAAAGCCTTCAGACACGAGCTGCAGAGTGGAGGGACTCGAAGTGACGCAGGTCGCGTTAGCGTTGCGTGTTGAACGGGGTTCCCACACAACGCTTCCTACGTTTTTTTTTTTTATTAGTTGCACTCGACTTCCGTCGTTTACTTTTGGAGCCGCGGCCGGATGCCCATGCGGATAAACCAATGCACGCGGTGGTTACGACTCCATTGCTAGCTAGTATTTATTCCTTTATTTAATATATTTTACAGACACCTCGAGGCTTCGCATAAGGGGAGTAAATAAAACAAGGAGTTCAAGCATGTGTAATAACTAGCACTAAAAAGAAAGTTTAGAAACGAGAACACGAAAAGGAATATTACGGTAACATTTACTAGAACATAGAGCAACGTTCTGTTACATTATGTACAACAAAAAGAAACGCCAAAAAAAAACCACCCAAATATACTCTTCTGACCCCGACAGCTCATAAACAATACAGATTGACATAGCAACTTATGAAAATGTAGTTACAATAAAAACTGGGGTTAGTTTCAAGGTGACAAGATCATAGAATTTGTACAGTACTTACCTGACGGAAATCCGCTGCTGCAACCAATCAGCCACCATGGGAATGAATTTGTCTAATATTCGTGCTTGCGGCTTCAAACGCACATGTGGCTTTGTTTATCCTGGTGTTTTGGATTCTTTTTTTATAATACAAGAACGAACCATTGCTAGCTTTAAGGGTCTGTTTGAATTGGTGAGCCTAGAAACGTTAAGGGGGCGAAGTGGAACTCCTGAACTTCATGCGGAACATTGTCTCGCAACAAAGCGACTGTAGGGCACACGGAGCAAAACAGTGCCGAAAGAATGAAGCTTAGAAAAATCCATGCACTACCCATCGCTCCCATGCTCGTTGATAAGGAACGAATTGCAACACCCATGCACAGTAACACCAGATTTTGCTCTAGCATATTATTTGAAAATTGGAAGCTCTGTAGTGGGAAAACAAACCAAATTACCTTTATAAATGGTTCTTAGTTGCCAAGACAACTTATTCATGAATAATGTTATGAATACACATTTTGTTACTGCGTGCACTTTGGAAATATTTGCGAGCATTTTTTTCTTTCGCTGACGAACATTGTTTACTGCCTTCGAAGCTATCCTTTGGGTGATCGGTGCCTTACGCTAAAATGAAATAGCACGGCCTCGCTGATGTTGGGAAGTGAAAGTGATGACGCCTGATGCTGCCGCCAACTCTGAGGCCCTAGATTACGAACGATGTCGTGGACAAGGTGATTGCAGCAATAGGTAAATACTCTGTTAAATATACATTGCTCGCCACTCGTGGTGCGCGACTGAATAATGATGGTTGTGCTTCACATCGCAAAACGACATAATTATGAAAGAAACCGTAACGGAGGAGTAAAAAAAAAAAAAAAAACTCGACCGCCTGACGTTCTTCATCGCACACCTCGATTTATGCACACGGAGCCCCAGCGTTGTGCCAACACTAAAATGTATCCGGGCTTCGAACCCGCGACCTTCGGTGCGCACGGATACGACTGGGAGGCACAGACGCGGGCGGCTATAAGAAACGCGCCGCTATAAAACTTCCTATTTGAGGCAGCAGGGCGGCGATGAACGAGTGACGGCGAAGTAGTGACGAGAAAGACGAAATCGTTTTGTTTCAGGTGCCCCTTGCGTTGATAATGTGCCGTGAACAGTGGCCCCACTGTGCACTAAATCTTTAGTGTATGCAAGGCTGCAATCGTCTGAGGCAGCAACGAGCGTACAACACCGAAAGACGGTAGAGTGTAATAGCACGTCAACAGTTGGTGTTCACATGCCGTGAGTGCAAACGTGACGTTGCAGCTTATTAGCAGAGCCGCACGTCTCTGTCGACCATGGCGACCCTGAAAGCATGGATGATGAACAAGTGGAAACCACTCCTCCCCCAATCCCGATGATACGGACCAACCACACACACTGACAGAATAGCGGACATTCATGCGGAAACCTCGGTCTGCATCCTCGTCTTTTCTTGCACTGTAAGGGGATCAAAAGTGCACTTTCATCCACTCGCCCAAATCCGATCGAGGTGGGTGCGCGACCGAGTAGCGTTCCGGAGGACCAAAATAAAGTTATTTTCCTTCGTTCCTTCAGTAACCTAAACATTTGTCACGTATTACCTCAGCAACTGCTACACTGTTCAATGGATGTCCCTGAATAAACGACGGTGCTATGCGACCGGATCAGTAGCCAGGATAGACGGTGCCAAGGGAAGCAAGACCGCAGCTGCGGTGTTGTTGCAGTCGCTGTTACTGCGTCACTGTTTAGTCTACAGCACGTGATGCCATTATCCGATGACCGAAATACAACATAAATAAAGAGAAAAAAATGCGTTCTGCAGCTCCGGTTGCGTTCGGATAAGCATGTTTTGATACACCATGGGCACCCGTTGACGTGCCGTAAATAAAGCGCTGTCCACGGTGTCTAGGTGTTCTCTAGTAGAGCGGGGGCTTAAGAAGTTAAGGGCACAGGGTGCAAGCAAAATTTAATTAGAAATATAATATAAGAGTCTGGCTACGGTTTCAAACCCAGATACAATGCATGCTGCAATGCTTAGAACGTGACTGTAAATAAGGGAGGCTGCAGAGCAGAGGTGCATTTTAATTTGTTATGTGCCCTGAGTAGCCCTTAACAACTGCGCGTGTAAGGACAACAGGAAGATAACAACGTCTTGAACTTTAAAGCGCTTTGCGGCTGTTTGCGCGTTATACTATGATGGCGTTGATCGTAGCGGGTTTCAAACATGCATTAGGAGGAGCGAAATGACTACGGCAAAAATATCCCGAAAATGTGATCGTTGAATGTGCAGTATGAATATGCATTGAATGAGTGATAGAGAACGATCGTAATTACCTTGGCCGTACGATCTCTTCTTCTTCATTCACACAGTGCATGGGCAGCTGACAGCGATCAAGGCAGTCGTTTTTTTCGGGAGCTAGGCTCACCATTGTTGTTCAATTTCAAAACGTGCATTTTCGATAGTAGCCTGTGCAGCTTGCAATGTTCGAGGTCGCGGGTGCTATCCGGGCCAGGGCGCTCGCATACGGGTGAAAAAACACCCGTGTAGTTGGATGTAGGCGCGAATGAAAAAAAAAAAAAACTACGGGTTGTTGGAAATAGCCCGGAATCCCCCACCACGTGGCGTGAGTCATATCGTGGTTTCGAAAAGTAGAAGTTCTGCAATAGTTTTTTTTTTTTTTTTGGTGTGTGTGTTATGCTTTTGCCTTGTTTCTTTGACTGCCATAACCGAATAGGTTAAAACCATTCACGCCACCTATACACAAAGAAATGCGCTAACGATTCGTGTTAGTATAATATTTTTCATTCTATTCTAAGCATAAGCAAAATATAAATGTGCAGAAGCATTTTTTTTACTTCTGATATGTGATACAATTAGTATGTTAATTAGTACATTGTAAATAAGGCAGCATCAGTTGCGAGATTTTTAAGGGGCTACTTCATTCTCTTACTGCGATCGTTAAAACGCGGCTGTAATTTAGTCGTGTACAACCACACTCTGACATGAATGCGTTTGTTGAGATCTATACACGCATCCCAGCTTGGAAATAAGCTAGAAAAATAAATTAAGAATACGACAATTACATTTGTCTTTGGTAACAAGAACCGGCACCTTAGCATCACAGAAAGTAAACAAAATTAAATAGCAGGAATTTAAGAGTCGTAGAAGGCATATCAGGTTGAAGTTTTTAGAGATCTATAGTACTTAAGTAGGCATAAATCTCAAATGGAATAATAAGGCATCATACTCCATATCATAGCAACGGGACCGCTTCTTGAACGTGAGGGAATATGCTTGGTAAATGACACCTTGAATAATAATAATAATAATAATAATAATAATAATAATAATAATAATAATAATAATAATAATAATAATAATAATAATAATAATAATAATAATAATAATAATAATAATAATAATAATAATAATATGGTTATTATTATTATTATTATTATTATTATTATTATTATTATTATTATTATTATTATTATTATTATTATTATTATTATTATTATTATTATTATTATTTGAAGAAGTGTTCGGTATTAAAGCAGCTTGCCAGCGAGCATTGTATTATATGACATAAGTGATCAAATGATACCCTTTTTGAAGCACTGCAAATAGTACTTTAACGTGCGCAATGTCCTGTTATATTTTATGTTATGTTATGTTTTATTTTTTTTATGTTATGTTATGTTTTATTTTGTTATGTTATGTTATGTTATGTTATGTTTTATTAACGCAATGTTATGTTTTATTTTCTGGTGACATGCATTGTCCCTCTGGGACAATGCAGGTCACCAGAAAATAAAAGTCATCAAGCGGAAATTTCTCTGAAAAATATCTCAGATGCATGGAAGTCGAAATTTATACACGCGGAGCATGCAGCGGGTGCTCGTAACCGCAAATGTCTTCCCGTCGATGTTCAAGCAACCCATGTAGCAGCCTTACTTAAAGGGTCCCTGCAACTCTTTTTGTGCATGGGCAGAAATGCTGTCGAACGGTAGTAGAGACTAGAGAACACGCGAGTCAAATATTATACTACAGCTCGCGGCCTGTAATTTGCACTAAATTTTTCAGCTGAAAATCCGCTCTCTTTCGTGCAATGACGTAGGATATCCAAAATCGTTACGTAAAAAGCAATGCATCCGCCATTGCTGATTTGAGCATGGCGCGCTCGTTGGTTACCGGGTTTGCCGCGAGAGTACGCTACTTATCCACTCGTGCGCGCTCTAAGGCACTGAAAAGATGTGTATTCGAAAAAAAAAAAAGAAAAGTGCGTATACGGCAATGAGGCGCGCGTGTCGTTTTTTTTTTTTTTCCGATGCCGTTCGTCCCTGCTCAGTTTCCAGCGATTACATCGGGACGAGGAAACAGAATGCAATTGCAGCGTGAAAAAAACCTTCTAACTCCGCGCATTCTGAATTAATTCTAAAGGTTTTTGCGGTGGTGAATTCGTGAGGCAATAAGTTTCTCAGCGAATCCTTTAAATATCTGTTTAAAAAAGTGCTCCGGGGCCCATTTAAATACTTCAGGATTTTTCGGGTCTAGAGCTGTGCACGAAAATTGCGAGAGGTTGACAAAAAGTGGGCACACTCGAGAGTCGCAACTGAAATTTAAAGGGGTTACGATACTTAAATTCACTCTATTTAACCTCGTTTACTTTCTGCCATGTTGAGAAGCCGGTTAAAATTACCGAAGAATCCTTTAATGAAAAACCAACCAGCCTGCATAGAAACACCTGTTTAGTATCTAATTAACTGTTTAAGAAGACTTATTCTCGCAGTAACTTTTTTCATTTTCTTCACATTTAAGCACATGAAAATAAAAGAATCAAGTTGTGATGGGGGCCCATAAGCGCTGGTTTTCAGCAGTGTCGTTCTTTTCGCTGGCCCGTGTACTGTTGACCGGCGCGGCCACTGCAGTCGCCGTCGGGGACACTGCAGTCGCCGTCGGGGCCACAGCGGCAGTCCGTGCCATGGCGAGTTGCTCGAGCGTCCAGTTGTTGAAGTCGCGCATGACGCGGTCCCGCTGACCAATCACCTTGACCGTGCTGAAGACCAACGTCGTCAACATGGCAGCGATGCAGCCTAGCAGGGCCAACGCGCACATCATGGTGCACAAGCGCGAACATGGCGTGTCGACAACGTTGGGCTGAAATAACGAATCAAATATTTACATACATTTTTGTTCAAAGGACACATGTTTACCAAAAAAACATTACATCATCTCCCCCTAAAGGGAACCATGAGTTGCACGCAAAGCAGCGCATGGGTCGACGTAAGGTTCCGTTCACCACGGGCACCTTGCCCGATGAGAAAGCGTCCTCGCAAGAGGAGCACAACACGAATTCACTGTAGTTTGTTGTTTTTACTCGTCCCGCATTCTTGTTGGAGCACGCCACACGGGTTCATCGCGAGTCTGCAGAATCTCGTTCTTTAAGGCCATCACATGATTACTGAGAGAGTGCAAGGGGAGAGACCACAGCCACTTACACAGCCACTTCCGCAGGCCCGAACGCGCTAGCGTTTTTTAGAGGAGATAGAGAGAGGGAGTGAAGTGAAGAAGAGGAGACCGAGGGGGGTGGGAAGCGCATGCACTGCAAGAGTGTAGACGGCACGGAATAGGAGAGAGGGGAAGCTTAGGAGAAAATAAAGGGAGAGGGCACGAGCATGCGCAGTAAGGGTGGTCATGCTATACACTGGATAGAACTCCCCCACTAGCTACGTCACATTACAAAAATAGCTGATAATTTATTAACTGACGTTGCAGCCCGTAGACCGGCCTTCGCCTGACGAAAGCTGGTCCACCTGTGGCAACGTTAGTTCACACCTTGTCTTTTTTTTTAACCCTCTACTTCGGCGTCTCACAATCATATTGAGGTTTTGAGGAGTAAACTCCGCATGTTATCCTAATATCTCCACTGCATACAATGTGCGGTCAACTCTTGTGCCATACGCATCACCTGTGCCCAGCTGCCGCCCCGAAATTTTATGCCCCTTCTTTGGCTGACGCCGCTTTTTTATGTTAACTGGTGACGAGCGTTTCCTATATAGGACGTGTAAGTACGATCAGGTTGTTAGCAGTGCCCTGTATTTTAGGGGCGAAGCTCCTCAGGGCATAAGCAAGTCCCGCGTTGTAGTAGCCCTCGCTAGTACTCAGATAGCTCGCTAGATGGCGCTGTGACGCTCACGCCGCAAGTACTCAAATTACTCACTAGATGGTGCTGCGGCGCTTGCTCTACTCTACCAGCATTGATGTAGGCAGATGATATAGTATTCGTAGCCGACAACAAAGAACATTTGCAGAAATTGATAGACATTCGTTCTAATGAGGGAGATAAGTTAATTTTGAGGTTCAGCAGGGAAAAATCGGCAATCATAATTTCTAATGATAGCAAAGGCAGTGAACATAAAATAAAGGAAGTCACGCTAGAAAAATGGATAAATACTTAGGAGTATGCATAAGTAACGGGGCTGAGTATCTAAGGGAGCACGAAAGACACGTAATGACTAGGGGCACCAGGAATGCAGCTGTAGTGAAAAATAGGGCACCGTGGAACTACAATAGGTATGACGTTGTGAGAGGGATTTGGAAAGGTGTCATGGTTTCGGGTTTGACGTTCAGCAATGCGGTCTTGTGCATTAAATTAGAAGTTCAAGCAAGACTGAAAATTAAACAACGTGGCAGAGCAGACTTGCTTTGGGAGCACACGGGAATACCCCAAATCAGGGGGTAAAAGGAGACAAGCGATGGACATCGTGTGAGTGCAAGGAAGGTAGCAGCCAGATAGAATTTGGGGAGCTGTTGCGAAAAATGGGAGAGGAGCGTCGTTGGGATAGGAGAGTTTTCAGTTACTTGTACATGAAGAATGTCGATACTAAATAGAGGAAATGAGCTCGAAAATTGTCAAGCAAGTATTTAGACAACCTCAGACTACCAAGCCAAAAGGAAACATTGATTAAGAAGAAGGTGAAGGTAACAGAGAGGGACATGTGGAAGATGGAAATGATAATCAAATCATCACTGGAGACCTATAAAACTTTTAAGCAGAGAATTGCAAGAGAAAAGATCCAAGATAATTCTCGGGGTAGTTCTCTGCTCTTTGAGGCTAGAACGGTAGTATTGCGGACCAAGACGTACCAAGCAAAATACGAAGACACAGACACAGTATGTAGTGCGTGTGGAGAGGAGGAAGAAACGGCTGAACATTTCATAATGTTCTGTAAAGGGCTCCACCCTATTGTCGAAGATAATGGCACCGAATTTTTTAAAGCATTGGAGTTTAGGGACAGTGAAGACAAAATGGACTTTAAACGGGTAGCAATACCCAGGAGGAGGCTTACTGATCTGTGGCTACAATCGAGGCGCTAGTGGAATTCAATCCTTGAACACACAGTGATATTACTTAACTTTGCGGCTATAGGTGGCGTGAGCCACTGCCCAATCTAAAGGGCACACCCGGATACATCCATCCATTCATCCATACTCCGATGCGTGCTCTGTTGTGACAGGAGACCGCGCTCGCTCTTTTTAAAATGCGTTCACTTTTGGCACGCTTCCTATTTCGCCGGCAGTCGGTGCGCTTGGAGTATAGGCGACGAAAACAAGACAGCGGAGCGGAGGGCTCGGAAAACGGCTGCAGCGCGTGCTCGCGGTCTTTACATGATGATCGACTGGTGAAGATTTACAGAGGATTCACGGTTCAGCAATATACCTCCGGAGCTTCGCCCACTCATTATCATTCACTCCGTGGATATGCTGCGCAAAGATTACAGCCTGATGAATTAGTTGGATTTTGCAACTTGTGCGTTTCGTTATCCTGTTGTTGACTATCAAGTTATTGACTATCAAGCAGCCTGAACTAACACCTTTTTTTTTCCAATTTGAATCGTGAACTACGAAGAAAACATGATGCATTAGCCGTTTTTTGGATTCTGGCTTGAGTTCTCTGGTTGCGCACAGAAACCTAAATGTGGTGTAATGCTCCATCGCTGTTTACAAAGCAGGGCACAAAGCGTAGACACGTAATGTTTTCTTAACGTTCACACAGAACTGGTGAGACAGTCGTTTTCACAATATGCTAATTTCAGAACGCAACTCCTGCGGCCCGCAGAACGCAACTCCAGCATCGCATTGGATGCGATGCTCGGCTGCTGACCCGAAAGACACTTGTTCGATCTCGACTTCTACAGTCACATTTTGATGGAAGCAAAATGCTGAAAATTCGTGTTTTGCGTGACGTAAGTGCACGTGTGAGAAACCGAGGTGACTGAAATTGCAGGGAGTCCTTCAAAACGACCTGGCTCATATTCATATCGTCGTTTAGGCTTGTAACACCTAAACATTATTATAATTATCCGTACTTTTGTGGCTAAGAATGAAACCCACGATCTAAATAGTTGTCAGGAGCGTGACGTCGCTACACCACAGCAGGTGGTGGTTTTACGACGCCAAATATCACAACAGCTGCCCACAATTTGTTAGCATATCGATGATGTGGCATCCTGACTATGTTTTGCTAACGAAGTAGTAAAAAAAAAGAGGACTTCTCGTTTCGTTATGTTACAGTCACCAGCAGCCGTGCATTCCTTTTTGCGTACATCCAGATTCCAGACGTGGCCCGTGATGACGACTGGGTGCGTGGGACACGGCGAGGCCGATCCAGCAAGCGGCTGCAGCGGCGACGCGTCACCAGGATGATCCGCGACCAGCTTCTTCGGCGATTCGCCGGTGAGGAGCTGGTGTCGTCGACACCGCTTTAGCCGCACAGACCGCTTCTTTCGACGGGTGCTGCGTCGTGAAGATGCCTCCTTGGCTTTCTCCGATGCCTCTTTACCTTCGTCTTCCTGCATATGCATAATCAGTTTGCGATGATGAAACATAACCGAGTGCATATTACAGCGAAGCTCTCGTTCCGAATATGTGAAGTGGAAATCAATCACTGCGAACGTATTGGAAAATTAGCTAAAAGAACGATCCATGCAGTGAAGGGTGGAAACTTTGGCATGTTGATAGCGCATACTGAACGTAAGAACAGTGCAACGAACAGTAACGATATTATCTGAGGTTTTACGTCCTATAACCGCCATATGACTACGAGGCACACTGTAGTGGATGGCTCTGAAAATTTGGCGTTCTTTTGCCCAGTTTCAGGCCCGTTTAGATGTTGGCGCTGTTGCTTTCAGTGGCACACACAAAAGCCAGATATTGTCCAACTTTACAACGTCCGCAGTGTGATTATAGAAGCGAGTTACTCTGTACAGCTTGGTGATGAATGGGCTTTAATAGCGTATTGATTGATATGTGGGGTTTAACGTCCCAAAACCACCATATGATTATGGGACGCCGTAGTGGAGGGCTCCGGAAATTTTGACCACCTGGGGTTCTTTAACGTGCATCCAAATCTGAGCACACGGGCCTACAACATTTCCGCCTCCATCGGAAATGCAGCCGCCGCAGCCGGGATTCGAACCCGCGACCTGCGAGTGAGCAGCCGAGTACCTTAGCCACTAGACCACCGCGGCGGGGCGCTTTAATAGCGTAAGGGCGAGACTTGGTCAAACAGTGCCGAAACGACTTGTTGCTTTTTCATGGGATATTAAAATATTCGTGGTAGAAATAACGTTGTATAATGGAAGAATAACCAATGGCAAAGCATGCGGTGCGTGCAATTACTTATATCAAATAAAACTATGGCAATGATCGATGGAGTGTGCTATGTTCAGACGTACTGCTTTCGAAGAGGATGATAGGCTAAATTACATCTGTAAGAGTAGCACAAGTCAAATCAAAGCCATAGCTTCCACAAAAGGGTGGAGAGGTATTTGTTATACAAACGCCCAACTCGTAACAGTGGCTCCAAACTCGGGCCTTGCGTATACGAGCCGATAAGTCGCAAGGAACGGATGTCACTGATAAAACATAAAAGAGAATGTGTTCAAGAGAGCTTCCATACCAAGAAAAATTGCTGGCTGCAATGGTATGTGCTGCTGATATGCCATTGAAAAATACTATTTTTCTTCGAGTCTCCACGTGCTGACACTGCAGGAGAAATCGGAGAACGGACAGCTTTTCGCCGCAGCTATTACATACAGCATTGCATTCTTATGCACACAAACGTCAGGTCCTACAAGTCTAACACAGGAAAACATATTCACGGCACAACAGAAGGATACCTTGATAAATACGAATACAGTCTGCCAGATGTGCCTTTCGGTCCGGACGGCGAGAGAATGCATCAGCGAATACGTTGAGGACGAACAAACATCACAGCCTCAACGAAGTCTCCTCTTTAAAAATAGTTGGAAATAGTTTTCCAAGCCTCCAGAGAAACTAACTAGTTGGTAGGTATTCATGTTCGAAATACCGGGCATGAAATCACAGTGATCAGATTTGAGTCAAGACATATTCCAAACGCCGACTAACAAGTGAAAAGGAGCACAGGGACGGAAAAGAAGGAATGCACAAAAATGCATCTGCTCATGCGCAATGAAGGGGCGCACCGTAACGATATACCTATCCATCCGGCACATACGGTGGTTTACGTGATAGGTACCTATTCAGACACTTTATTTCTTGTTTGTGCAAGTTAATCAGCGGTTGGCTCATGCACACGCTGCCACAATTATATCGAGGACCATTGGATGCGTATCTTTACTTCTGTGCCTATGCCCCGCCGCAGTGGTCTAGTGGCTAAGGTACTCGGCTGCTGACCCGCAGGGCGTGGGTTCGAATCCCGACTGCGGCGGCTGCATTTCCGATGGAGGCGGAAACGTTGTAGGCCCGTGTGCTCAGATTTGGGTGCACGTTAAAGAACCCCAGGTGGTCAAAATTTCCGGAGCCCTCCACTACGGCGTCTCTCATAATCATATCGTGGTTTTGGTACGTTAAACCCCACAAATCAATCAATACTTCTGTGCCTGTACAAAAATGTGCAGTGAAATGATTTTGGCGTACACTGACACTATCGACAATTTAAAGATAGATTCAATGGTGAGCCTCCGGTTAGCCAGTTTTTTTATGTTCCATTCTTCTTGGGTTAACGCAGCGACACATAAAAGCGGCCGCGGCTTTGCGGAGCCTTATACGTCATGCTGTACGGCAGTGAGGAAACGTTTTGGTCTGTTTTACGAAAGAAATGTCAGTCCACTACTGGTCCATTACCGGCTCATTCTTTCTCTGCACGGTGTCTTATATTTTACCTAGCTTACTGGTAGTCCTGAAAACAACATAAACGCTGTATTCATTTAGCCTGCAGAGGCGCAGTGAATGTAAGTAATACATATGACACGTTTTCTTTTTTTATTGGTTTTTGCAACAAAGCCCGGACTTAAAAATACGAGCTTCAAACATTCAGCAACAGTGACCACTGCAACATTAGGATAGCCTCTATATCAGGCCGAACCTGTGCGTAAAAGTACTCACTCATTTTGCGTTCTCTCCAGGCCCTAGTCGGGGGTCGGGGAAGAACCCTCCCCCTATCCCCAGCCAAATTTAGATGAAGGTGGCGTGTTTTGCCGAGGACGAGTATTAGAAATAGGTTTTTAAAAATGTTCAGCAAGTTTCGCTCTCCCGCCCCCCCCCCCCCCCCCTCCGCCCTCGGAAAAACTAGCTAGCTCACACCCCTCCTATATTCAGACGAAGGGAAGGGGGTTACGGAGATCAAATAATAAAAAAAAACGTAAGTGTTTTTCAGGGCCTTCCGAAAAGCTCCCCCCCTCCCCCCTCAAAAAATATTTGGCTGTGGGCCTGGTTTTTGAGCCCTAATTGGAGAAGACAATGCGTTTGCGGCGTCTTGACCTCTCTCTTGTGTTCGTGTTCGGACACCCAGCATCTCTAGCACAAATTCACAATTTTTCCGGTCTTTTTATCCGAGGGACAATTTGGACTTGTATGAACTACAAGCACAGCATGCTTCTTAACATACTTGCTCTTAAAGCCTAATGTTCCTACTAGTACCTGCGCAATAGGGTAATGGTGGAGTTGCGAAATTAACAGTTAAATCAATGAAGTGATCATAAATAGGTATTGTACCTGTAGTTGGGACACCAAAGCTTCAGTTCCCGCGTTCGTAACTTCAGCACTCCGTGAGGTCATTGGATTAGGCGTCCCTGACGCCACCGACGACTTGGCGCCACTCTGACGGCGACGCGACTTGTCGGGTTTGTTTTTCAAGCTGCGGTGGCGACGCTGGCGTTCCTTAAGCTCGTCAGCCACTTGCAACGTCTTGAGGGCATCTTCTAGCTGAGATATAATGAAAACTTGTAGCAATTCATGAAACGTTGTGCATTACACAAAAAAAATAGTAACCAAGAGAACGATGTATTATCAGGATTCATGATGGTAAACTGCAGAGTGCAAGTCTAAGGTACGGGACAAAGAAGAGCGTAGGTGACACAGGATAAGCGCTAACAGTGCCTGCCGGTTACTCTGTGCGTTATTCGATGTATCGTAGATAATTTGCGCTTTGCATTTTACCACAATTGAACCTACTAGCCAAGCAGCTACTTCTCTTCAGATACATTTCTTAGGATTCATATGCGTCAGCACCGCACAGAAGACGACCGCAACACGACATGAATGACGTTGGTCGAACGCTTTCACATAACGAAGGCTTATCAAACTAACAAATAGAAACTACAGCATGTGCGCACGGCGCATGGGGACATTGGAATGAGTATCGAACCGGTTGCATCTCGCAATCAAAAAGGCGGGACGGTTACCATGGAAAAGCCCCGTTGTGTGTGTCGAACCACGTGCTTTTTACGAGAACGCTCGTATATACGCCTGTGCTCTTTCACTTGCCGTCGTCACGAAGTGACAGTGGCAAGTAAAAGTAACACTCAACTATTCTATTCGTCCGTCCGTCCGTCCGTCCGACACACACACGCGCACACGCGCACACGCGCACACGCACACACGCACACACGCACACACGCACACACGCACACACGCGCACACGCGCACACGCGCACACGCGCACACGCGCACACGCGCACACGCGCACACACGCACACACACACGCACACACACACGCACACACACGCACACACGCGCACACACGCGCACACACGCGCACACACGCGCACACACGCGCACACACGCGCACACACGCGCACACACGCGCACACACACGCACACACGCGCACACACGCGCACACACACGCACACACGCGCACACACGCGCACACGCGCACACGCGCACACACGCACACACGCACACACGCACGCTGCAGTTGAATAACGTGGCGAAAAACGGCGGTCCTAGCACATCGTATTTCGTAACTACAAGAGACAGTAGGATTTAGCGTGTTGGTATAACACGGTAAAGAGTGCTTACCAGCGCAAACGATGGTACAGGAGGGGACAGGAGAAGTGACGAGACAGAGCGCTGAACTGCCAACAATTTATTTCTTCCGAAGGTCTTCGCTTTTTATACAGACACCAGTCGCAACAGTCATGCGCGAAACACAATGATAATGCATAAGTACATCGCACCGACAAGCAAAGGAACAACTTTTTCTTATTGGTGAGCGCGACAGAAGGGGTGCTAACACAAGTATCTTTCAATGAGCAAATCTTTTCTACCTCTATGACGTCACGTGTGGTGCGATCCCTGCATCTTGCAACAATAGCACTCTCTCCTGTCCCCTCCTGTTCCGTCGTTTGCGCTGGTAAGCAGTCTTTATCCCGTAAATACACTTGTTTCGAGTTGCTTTCAGCTAAAAAAATCCCTTTACGTCAGCGTATCTTCTTTAGGTATCATATACTTAGAAATTTTGGCGCAACCTCGACTCACGCAGACACTCACACAAGCACACACACTTACACCAGAGCAACACACACGACACGCAGCGCTCACTACCAACTGTTTATTGCTCCTATCTGACCTTCTTAAATACGTACATCGAAATGCGCAAAAGCACAAACTAACAGAACTGCGCCAGTAGAAAACCAACATGGCGTCACCACACCACTAGGAACAAGTAAAAAGTAAAAAAAGTAAAAAAAAGTAAAAAAAAGTAAAAAAAGAAGCGCTGCGTGTCGTGTGTGTTGCTCTGGTGTAAGTGTGTGTGCTTGTGTGAGTGTCTGCGTGAGTCGAGGTTGCGCCAAAATTTCTAAGTATATGATGTATAACCAACTAGCCCAACAACAAGTTTTATTATTCTTTAGGTATTACCGTTAATTATTACTTTCCCTGCTGATTGGCAAGTGCGTCAAGTAAATTCATAGCGTGCCATGCATGACATAATCGCGAACTGAATCTCAACCTATACCTTTTCAGCTAGCACGCCGCTGAGGGCTTTCCTTCACGGCAGTGTCGCCTTGTTCGCCGGGCAGGGGGAGCATTCTCGTGGAAAGAGTCTGCGGCATGCGACAGGAGTACGCTCTGCGCTGGTCGGGATGGACCGCAGAACCGGACGGGGACGCCTCCCGCTTTTCGGACTCCTCAGCAAACGTCGCAAGCGAGATACTTTCTGACGCCATCGGCTTTCAGTGAACCTTGTTCTCGGTCACTTATGAACTGTGGCGCATACCCACTGGGGGGGATGGGCCAAGAACTGAATGGTTATAAAAATAGTATCGAGTTTTAGAATAATGGAGGTTTTATATTTGAACTAGAACAGAGTAACATGAAGTTATGGGGCTTGATCTAATTTTATAGTGTAACTCAAACGTCAACAGCATCAACGGCCTCTCCTTCTTGGCCACATACGCTGTCACACGCAGAACAGAGGTGGTGTCTGGACATTATCAAATGTTCCATCATTAGTGAATTATGATTTGCTCAAATGGCCGCCACGAGCTCCCTGATTGGCTTAACGCACCGTTATTACGAAATGTGACAAGACAGCGTAATCGGTACGTACGTGTCCCGAATCGCAGCCCAAAAGATCCGGCGAGGTATTGGTGAGTTATTTTATTAGGCTTTAATTGTAGCAGTACTAAATGCTATACATAAGTAGTACATTAATTTAATTTGTGAAGTTCCCCTAGACTACCTCCACGTTTATTCGTCGCCTCAGTAACGACTGGTTTGATCTCGCGACGTGACGATACCGATTGACGATGACGATTTCTCTCATATAAAGTTAGCAGCAAAAGTGGGGGATTGGGCCCTGAATTTCTCGGAACTTTAAAACAGCATTTGAAGTACTCAACAATCACACTGCCAACCATTTCTTGTTCGCACTGAGCCGCAAAGCTACGTGACAACTACGTGAAGAAACAGTTCTCACCGCATGCAGCTACTGACTTTAGTGACAATTGACTCACGCAGTATTCAAGACGCTGCCTACAATATTGTTTGGAAAGCACCCAATATATTTTTATAATATCATGATCATGTGAATAAGAATTCACACAAGAATAATATTTGACCGATATTCAGACACATATTAGCGTTCGAAATTCCCCACTGTCTCTTTTCAGAACTTCCTCATCGTGTTGTTATCTGTACATTTGGAGTGGTAGATGTGCACCAAGCAGTTTTAATCTGAAATCTTTATACCACTCTCACACGGCAAAGCAAATGTCATTTACAACAGATGACATTAAGCGGACCTAATGTCATTTTACCTGCGTGCTGTCACACGACAAAAACAAATGTCATTTCGGAATTATGACCATCACCTTACATCTTCTTAGCCGGAGCTTTGGGAGAAATAAAAATATATTATTACCAGCACGTAACATGCGTGCATTCACTAATAATAACTTTATGGGTTAAAAGGGGCTCCTAGAATATAAGCGCGGCTGTTTTGCACAACTTGTCACAGCTGCACGACGCCCTCGGAAAACAATATGGCCGACGATATGACCGGGCGTGAGTGCAGTCAGCGAGGCGCTGGTACAGTACGATGAAGCTGGGCGCATGACTTACTTCCCGGCTGCAGAAATGAGACAGCAGCAACGATTTTGTGCAGTCATCACCTTGGTGTCCACAACGCGCACAATCGGACGATAAAAATCCACCACACCGGCAACAATTACGGCGCAGACACGAAACATGGCCGGCGTTTAGCTGCTGTAGTGAAGAGTAGCTTCTTTTTTTTAGAAACTTTCACGTGTACTGTTATGTTATCAGACCAGTAATAAATTGATATAGTAAAGAACAAGATATTATGAGCCCACGTCCGGTACGGCAGCAACCAGGTTATCCTTTTTTAATCCAGACGCACGAGCCAGAGAGCCAGCCCGCGTGACGATGATGATCACTACAATGGTTTGGTCATACAGATGAAGATGAAGTACATAGTCAGCGCTCACACTATTTTCCCCCCTTCGCGAAAGAGGGCAGCAAGTTAGAAAGAGTTGGGACGCCGAATATATCGTTTCAGTCGAGAGACGTGGGCGATCTCGGTGTGGCGGCGACGACGATCAGAAGCCGCGTTGACAGGAGCAACGCGATAGTTGACTTCAGATGTTCGTTCCAGGACGGTGTATGGACCGAGATACCGGTGAAGGAATTTTTCGCAGAGCCCAGGTACACGAACAGGTGTCCACAAAAGGACTTCGTCGCCTGGGCGGAACACAACAACTCGACGCTTCGCATCAATGTCGATTTTTCTCTTGTCCTGAATGGTAGCAGTGTTGGCACGGGCGATTTTACGGCAGCGGGCGACGCAAGCGGCGAACTCTTCCGGGAGAGATGAAGATGGATTGGAAGATGTGGACAAAAAGGTGGTGTCCAGAACAAAAGTCGGTACACGGCCATACACGAGAAAAAAAGGGCTGAAATTCGTTGTACGCTGTATGGCAGTGTTATATGCGAACGTGACAAAAGGAAGTATTGTGTCCCAGTTTTTGTGATCTGGTTGCACGTACATAGAGATCATGTCGGACAAAGTTCGGTGAAAACGCTCAGTCAGACCATTAGTTTCTGGGTGATACGCTGATGTGGTCTTGTGAATAGTGTTAGAGGCCTTTAAGACTTCAGCAAGAACATGTGAAAGAAATGTCTTGCCCCGGTCACTAAGGAGCACACGCGGTGCGCCATGTCGTAAAATAATGGCGCGAAGGAAAAAATCGGCTACTTCAGAGGTAGCACCAGATGAAAGAGCTGCCGTCTCCGCGTAGCGAGTAAGGTGGTCTACGGCAGTAACAATCCAGCGGTGACCGGCTGACGTAAGCGGAAGAGGTCCGTATAAGTCTATGCCCACAAATTCAAAGGGAGTGGACGGGCACG
This sequence comes from Rhipicephalus microplus, assembly GCF_013339725.1. Taxonomy (NCBI): domain Eukaryota; kingdom Metazoa; phylum Arthropoda; class Arachnida; order Ixodida; family Ixodidae; genus Rhipicephalus; species Rhipicephalus microplus. The sequence continues at coordinate 100,095,290 of NC_051167.1, read as the reverse complement.
GCAGTGGTTGCAGTGGCCCTGCGGGAAGAGACGTGGTACGTTTTCGGTGCTGGCATGACGCGCAGGAAGCGACGTACTTGGCGACAGAAGTGGAGAGGCCAGGCCAAAAGCAGCGAGTCCTGAGGCGGTCGTAGGTCTTGTGGAACCCTAAGTGGCCAGCTGTCGCATCGTCATGAAACGCTTGTAGAACTTCCAGACGAAGTGAGCGAGGAATGACGGGAACCCATTGGTTACCGAGAGGATGGTAAATTTGCCGACATAATGTTCCCTCTTGAAGCTTGAAACGGGCAAGTTGCCGTCTTAAACGGCTGTTTGGAGCACGCGATAAGCCAGTGAGCCGATCGATGATTGTGCGGCAGTAGGTATCGGCATGTTGGAGCGAGGCGAGATCTGTGGACGAAAGAAGGTCCGCCGAGGCAACTAACTGTTTCGAAGGAGCAGCCGTCTGTTTGGTCACTTTGGCGGGCGGTGACGAAAAGATGGAAGGTGACACTTCGGCGCTCTGCGAGAGCGGGGAACGGGACAAAGCGTCGGCATCTTGGTGTTCTCGGCCCGACCTATATGTGACGCTGTAGTCATACTCTTGCAATCGTAGTACCCAACGGCCAAGGCGTCCCGACAAATTTTTGAGAGACAATAACCAACACAGAGCATGATGGTCAGTCACTATTGTGAAATGCCGGCCGTATAAGTAAGGACGAAACTTTTGTATGGACCACACGATGGCGAGACATTCTTGCTCGGTGATGCTGTAGTTTCGCTCGGCATGTGATAGAGTACGGCTCGCGTAGGCCACGACTTGTTCTTCGGAAGCGTGGTTCCGCTGAAGAAGGACAGCACCGATGCCAAGTCCACTTGCGTCAGTGTGTAGCACAGTAGGTGCTGCAGGGTCGAAATGGCGAAGCACTGGCCGTGATGTGAGGCATCGCTTGAGGGTGTGAAAAGCAGCTTCGCAGTCATCTGACCAGACAAAGGGTGCGCTCGTGGTCAGAAGTTTGTGCAGAGGAGCCGCAATAGTAGCGAAATCACGTACAAAGCGGCGGAAATACAACGCTAAGCCAAGGAAGCTGCGGAGGTCTTTCTGTGTGGTTGGTGTAGGAAAGTGCAGCACCGCGGCAACCTTGTCGGGGTCGGGCTCAACGCCATGTTTACTGACGACGTGACCTAATACCTTGATGCTGTGACTGGCAAACCGACACTTCTTAGTGTTGAGCTGGAGACCGGCCTTAGCTAAACACGTGAGGACTTCGTCTAGCCGTTCCAGGTGCTGTGAGAAGCTCGACGAAAAAATGACAATGTCGTCCAGGTAGCAAAGGCAGGTCTTCCATTTTAATCCCCGCAGTACCGTGTCTATCATCCGTTCGAATGTGGCTGGGGCATTGCACAGGCCGAAAGGCATTACATTGAATTCAAAGAGCCCATCTGGGGTAGCAAACGCAGTCTTCTCTTTATCAGACTCGTGCATTGGAATCTGCCAATAACCGGAGCGCAAGTCAAGACTTGAAAAGTACTCGACACCTTGTAAAGTATCAAGAGCGTCGTCAATGCGAGGCATTGGGTAGACGTCCTTACGAGTGATTTTGTTGAGTGATCTGTAATCAATGCAAAACCGTACCGAGCCATCCTTTTTTTTCACTAGTACGACAGGAGAAGACCATGCGCTTGTCGAAGGCCTGATGACGTTGCGCGCGAGCATGTCGTTGACTTGTTCTTCTATAAGCTTGCGCTCAGAAGCCGACACACGGTAAGGGCGGCGGCGAATCACGCGGGATCCGTCGGTGTCGATACGATGGGCGGTCACTGTTGTTTGACCCAGACCTTCGGAACAAACGTCAAAGCAAGTTTTGTGCTTCATTAATAACGCTAGCAAGGCATCCGTTTGCGTTGGGTTGAGATGTTCACACAAAGTGGCCTTGAGAGCAGGAAATGCATCTTCCGCTGGCATACACTTTGAGGATGACGAAGCAGATGAACCAGTGACGACACAAAGCGGTGCTTCTTCGGTAATGCTGGCAACAGTGGTCCCCTCAGGCAAAAGAAGTGGTTCTGGCGTCGTGTTGCAGGCCGTGATGCTTGCATAACCACGGGAGAACCGCACTAAACAAGATGCGATGGTGATCCCTCGAAAAATGCAGCGCTGGCAAGGAGCAACCACAGCGTCACCATCTAGAATGTCACGTGACTTGATCGTAAGGACACGTTCTCGTCCGGGAGGCAGGAGGAAATCCGCAGCTGTCACAAGGTTGGGTGACGAAAGGTCGGCAGCAGAAGAAAGCTCAGTGTCCGTAATACGAATGAGGGGCCGACCACACGAAATTACAGCAGATGCCGCTGACAAGAAGTCCCAGCCTAAGATTATCTGATGAGCGCACGAAGACAGCACAGCCAATTGTATGTGATGACGGATTCCATCGATGAGAATACGAGCAGTGCACAACCCGGTCGGGCGAATTGGACTGTCATTAGCACCGCATAACATGGGACCGGCATAAGGAGTTTGCACTTTACGCAGGCGAAAACACAATTCACGATCAATTACCGAAATTGCGGCTCCAGTGTCTATAAGGGCGTCAACAAAAACACCTTCCACAGAAACAGGCAGTAAATTAGCTGGACGAGACGGAGGAGTTGTAGCGTTCCGACGACAAGCAGTTTCCCCTCCAAAAACTGCACCTTCTAGTTTTCCGAGTCCCGAGAGATCGGAGCGGGACGCAAGGGTGATGACGTACGCCGAAATGGTGACGGAGAACGGCGGCGAGATGAACGAGACGGATGAGGCCCAGCATGAGACCGTGGAGGGGAGGGCGACTGACGGAAGGTGGATGGATACGGTGCGGGATCGTATTCATCGGGTCTCGGGGAAAAGTCTCTCTCGTAAGCTGAGTAACCACGTCGTTCATCCTGCTGACGGCGGCGGCAGAAACGGGATATATGACCCCTTATGCCACAGTAGAAGCAGATGGGGCGGGGAGGACGCCATGTAGAATAGTGGCGTGGCCTTGGCGCTTGCGTTGTCATCGCAGCCACATGGTCGCATCCGACGTCCGCAGGCACGCTTGGAACTGGTGCAGGGGCCCGCGATGCAACTTCTGCGTACGAAGGCACTGGGAAGCGCACAGGAGACGGGGCATGTGCAGCGCTTGTCATTGATGCCAGTTCGTCCTTGATTATCTCTCGCAGGTTGGGAGGAGGTGTGTGGACAGACGAAACGGTAGGGTTGCCTGGAATAAGGCCGTGAAGTTCTTCTCTGACAATTGTGCGGATAAGGGCCCGCAATTCATGCTCTTTGGTAAAGCGAGCGTCGCAGGAGGCGTGTGGAAGGCGCATGGAATGAAGCGCGTCCAGGCGTTGGCATGTAGTGATGACGTCCCGGACGGTAGTCGGATTCTGAATCACGAGAGCATTGAAGGCCACAGAGTTGATGCCTTTCGGTAGATGTCGGACGCGATCGGCCTCCGTCATGTCATTTTGTGCTCGGCGACAGAGAGCCAGGATATCTTCAATGTAGGACGTATACGATTCGTCGTCCCCTTGAATGCGGGTTGCGAGCTTCTGTTTCGCTACTACAGAACATCCTGCAGACGTGCCAAATACCTGACGGAGATGCCCCGTGAAGGCCGACCAATTGGAGAAGTCGCTCTCGTGGTTGTAATACCATGTTTTAGCGACGCCATCGAGGTAAAAAGGTACGTAGCGCAGTTTGTGCGCCTCGTCCCAATAATTACAAACGCTGGTTCGATCATAACTGTCGAGCCATTCTTCGACGTCTTCGTTGCGAAGGCCGGAAAATACCGGAGGGTCTCGATGAGAGGTACTCACGGTGTAGTGAAGCCTAAGTGGCTGAGAAGGAGCGGTTGCAGCAGTGGGTGGGTTGGGTTCTGCCATTGCTGTTGCTTGAGGGCACAACCGTCGACCAGACCGGAGCTCCAGGGGTGACGGGTAGAGCAGGAGGACGTGGGAACCAAAGCACGCTCCACCACTTATGAGCCCACGTCCGGTACGGCAGCAACCAGGTTATCCTTTTTTAATCCAGACGCACGAGCCAGAGAGCCAGCCCGCGTGACGATGATGATCACTACAATGGTTTGGTCATACAGATGAAGATGAAGTACATAGTCAGCGCTCACAATATTTACAAATTATAACAGTTACGTGTACAAAAGTTAACAGCCATATCCCGAAAAGTCCCTGTCGTCGAGACTACTCTTTCGGTCCGAAATTGAATACGAATGTTCTTCGGAAACTCATTCGACCGAAATTGTCATTTTCGTCAAATGACCTCAGTTTACACGTGTGACAGCAAATAAATGACTTTACAAACGAAAGACATTTCATGTGAAATACATTAGATTTGCCGTGTGACAGGGGTATCAGATCTCTACGTTTCAAAGTCGTTCGAGGATAGGAGATTAGCACGCAAGCAAGTGAGCTGCGCGTCCATTTCTTCGCGGTGTTCGCTTAAATGAAGAAAAAAAGACACGTAAAAATGACGCGATCAGGGCCTAGCCACAATCGGTGAATAGCAACTTGGATAAGAGCATCTGATTTGGTAACCGCACAGTTTGGACTCCGTGTCAGATTGACCTCCAAGACGCCTACAGAACGCTGCTTCAAGGCGCACACGTATCACGTGACTCAGAAACTGATCAAAAAGTGAGGAAGAATCCTGCAGTTCACGTGGTGTGTCTTGAAACATTCACTTCCAGCCAGCCCAAATAATAACTACTTTAATGTCGAAATGACAAGATTTCATAGGCGCGCATAGCAATTTTGTCTAGTGAGAGGCAACGTGTACGGGGCTTCCAATTACTCTTCACTAACACGCCAGAGCGCTTCCGCACGACGTCACCTAATGGCGTTGACCACGTGATCAGTTTCTAGGGACAAGCCCTTAAAGTACGTTGTGATATTTATCGAAACACTCGGTGTGGAAGTAGTCTGAGCTCGCTGCGGTTTCCAGCTGGTCCATGCTAGACTCCTGCTTGCCTGACAAGGACCTTTACTTTCCGACAGGACAGGTCTTGCTTCACACAGACTTAGCATCAGTACGTGCAGCCTTGCTCCTGCTGTTTTTGCGTTCGGCTGGTGCTTATGCTACGACGAATATACATGGGCCTGAATTATTTAGCTCGCGACAGCAGAGAAAAATTTTACCGCTCTGTTTTTTCTGTTGTTGTTGGCTTGGGCTTTAAACTAGATCTCTCGATATTCAGCTTGGCCATCGCCCGTCTCAGAAGACTCCTCACTAGATGTGTCTTCCGCAGAATCAGGTACGACTTCACGCGCAGTTATAGTGACCATGGTGACCTTTTCAGCTGTTTGTCGTTTGACCGCTGGATTAGCGCCAACTTTTTTAGCTGCCCTTGTCTTTTTACCAATGCGGGACGTTTGTTTCGCGCATATTGTTCATCTTAGACTTGCTGCTCCTGCTTGAGCTGGCGGAACTTCTAGGTCGTCGGCTCTTCTTTAGGCCGTGATGAGCACTACTGACGCTGGGCGTACTGCTACTAAAATCGTACCAACTATCTTCACTGCTGTCTGTGAAGCTGGTGTTGTTAGAGGCCACAGCTCTTGACCGACGTCGCTTCATATCCTTCGACGCGCTTCCTCTAGTGCTCCTCGACAAAGAACGGTAGGCCTTGGCATTTCGCTTGCGGCTGGTGCGCCTGCATGAGGACATTGACGGATTCCTCTTAGTCACTGTTTTCCTCTTCTTGCTAGTTGTGTCACTCGATGACTTTAGAGACCCATGCGTGCCAACGGTGCCGCTGTCGGAAGCCCTCGAAGACGCGCAAGCGAGACATACGCCGTTGGCGCTGTGGATGTTCGCCGGCATTTGGAGTTGGGCCTTGCCGCTTGAACTCATTGACGACAAACTTTTCGACTGACGTGTCTTTTTTCTCTTTCCTTGCCGACCAGAGCTAAATGAATAAGCTCTTGAAGACGCGCTGGAACTGAGAGACCGACTTCTGACCGTGCGTTTTCCCTTGGTTTTCAGTCTTGGCAGTGTGGTCATGCTGCTCGCAGACGTCCTTTGGCGCCGAGCCTTCTTAGCTGCGCGACTGCGCAGACTTGCTGTGCTGGAAGACAAGCTCCTCGTTCTCCGGATTCTCCTTGACGCGACGTCTTTTTGCTTACGCGGCCGCTCGAAGATCTCTTCAGATATTCTCCTTTTTTTGTTCTGGCACGCGCACGGCTTCTCACGCTTCCTGACAATGCACTCCCAGACCGCTTACCTCTCTCAACCATGCTGCTTTTACGAGAATATCTGGTTGAAGTGGTGCTCGATCTGCTTCGCGCTCTCTTTGCACGAGCGTTTTGTGAGCGGACCCTTACTTTCGCAGGTCGATTGGCTGACGATTGAAGGTTTTTAGTCTTGAGTATTTTCTGGCCATTTTCGCTTGTAGACGTCGTGCTTTGCGAATGTCTAGCTCTTTTCGCACTGCGACCTACCTCCGCTTGCCTCGCTAGGCGACGTGCTTCTTACCCTGTTTCTTTTGACACCGCGTGTTGTCCTAGCATCGCGCAAGTGCTGCATGTGAATCCGTCTCTCGCTTCCAGTGTTTCTGCTTGATGGCGACCGAGTCGATACTGCACTCCTTGACGTCAGGCTTGTCTTCCCGCTGCCCGAAGACCTTGTAGAAACTGCAGCCTTTCTAGCCTTGAGCTTCCATCCAACACCTTTGGCAGATGGCTTGAGTTTTTCCGCGCCCCGACTGCTTGCCCTGCTCGCGCAACTTCCGCGTCTCGCTAACTTGTCCCAAGAAGCATCGATCACTTTGGTCTTGCGTGTTTTGCCGCTTTCGCTGCCGCCAGATGACCCGCTTCTTCCGCGCTGTCCTCTCCTAACGACGCGACTGCCCTCTCTCGCTCTGGTTGAAGTCGGACTCCCTCGTCGGCTCTTATCTGAGTTGTGCTTGCCGCGACTGCCAATCGTTGACGACCAGGTAGGTGATGTCTCTCGTCCATTTTCCCGGCTTTTGCGCGCCTCACCGGACCTCGCAAGATATTCTTCGTTGTGTTCTTCGAGGCTAGACGATGACTTAGAGCCGGATTTTTCGCGGCTTGCTTTGGTTATCTTAGGGTTTCCCTGCTTCGACGGATCACTGGCGAAGCCCACTCCTGTCATGTTTGCAGACCTGAGAGATACCAAGCAGTCAAGGATTGGTCGACGTTTCAGTGAAACTCCGACTTGCCTGTGACGGTTAATCTTCTCCGAGAAGGTTCGTCGCGGCTTGTTGCGGAACGAAGCGTAGTGGCTCCCAGCTGTCTAATTTAAAGTCACAGCTGGGGATGCAGAGAGATATGTCTGCATCGCCAGTACGCCGGCGAAGCGGCCCACTGGATTGTTCTTCCTCTTTTAGGGCAATGTAATGATGATAATGGCGCTCCTGGAATAATTGTCATGAACCCACTGAGGGTGATTGGCCAAGATTCAGGCGGATCATTTAGTACATACTCGAGTTCCTATTAACTGTTGATAGCTCGCAAAAATGCAGAAGATTGACCACGCAGCGGCAACTTCACATTGTTATGCTTTATTGAGGAATATAGCGTGAGCGATGTTTTAACACTTCAAAAAGACCATAAATCAAATGCGCGAATAAATCGAAAACTGCGATTCTTTTTAAGATTGGATATTTATATTATCCACGAATGTAAAGAATCTTTACAATGCCTGTAAAATATACCGATGCTTTATTATTACAGTTGCTTGTCTTCCATAATGCTGCAAGTGGCACACAAAGTGTTGCTGCTAAAAAGTGCAGTGAAGTTACCTAAAAAAAAAGATGGCTGTCAAATGTCTTCTTTGTCCTGTACACCGAACGAAGCGCGGGGAAATTAAATTAAGGCGCATAATAAGGGTAGCACGTTCTGATTAAAGCCAGACAAGATGTCCACTTGTAAGATTACTAAGGGTCACCGTTTAATGGTTGAAGACATTCTCAATAAGACCGTCATGAAGACGAAGAGCGTTAGCATAAATCCGCCTTTTATGTGATTTTTCAAAGTCAAACCGTATGAAGTAAAGCCAGTAGATGACGAAAACACATCAGTCATAATCTTAGACCTCAATGGTGGATCAGTATAGGGCGTGAAGACGACTTTCCTACTGAATACGGTTCGTCAAAGGATGTACGCTCTATGAAAGCATCAGATGTGCACATAGAGAGCACATTTTCCATTTCAAATTACCGACGGCAACTCATTAGTACTTAATGCAAAGGCATCATAAGTAACATACGATTAAGACTGATTAGTGATACATAAAGCAAGCTTATCAGTTGCAATTTTTCGCTCTTTGATTATCCTTGACAATACGCTTTCCAAAAGGGATTATTCTGCAAAGTTCAGTTGGTCATTCTCGCATGGAACCAGGGGAGCTATTCTCGCGGTGTGCAATTCATGGACATGTGTAATTCGCCAGAGCACGTTCAGTTCAGCAAAAAAAAAAAAAAAGATGAGTCGTGGCTTCATAGCACGCTTGACCCCGTCGACACACCGAACCCGCCAGCCCATCCCGAGTGTAAAAAGAAACTTAGTCGACGAAATGTATATGTATAGTATCTGACTTAAAAAAAACTAGAGATTTCTCTATTTGCACATGAACGTGACGCTTGAAGAGCGATGTAGGTAATGCGTACAAACCTTTCAGGGACGTCAAGTGGGCGGCCGCGTGATTAGTGTCTATGCACGGCCTCAGAGATGTGCGTCTAAAAGCGGATCTCCGGGGGCAACATTCGTCGTGGCGAAACGCATTCCATCTTTCACATATGTGTCGAGAGCTGTGAATGCTGCGTGGCGTCAAAATGACGTTGCGGAAGGAAGACCGGGAAACAGGCGATGCGCCCCAGCCAATCACGCGAGGCCGAATCAGACATGTCCACGAATCGGAAACCGCGAGAATAGCTCCCCTGAATTACCATAAGTTGATGCTGCCGTTATTTGATGACGCACAGGAATGGTTTAAATAAATAAACACGGAAGAATCATTTGCCTTCCAGTGTGCGAAATCTGACCGACGACGACGACGACGACGACGATGATGATGATGATGATGATGATGATGATGATGATGATGTTTGATGAGTGTGAACCATTTCTGGAGGCACAAAGACCGAGAATGTTATCTATCCTGGCGTTTTCCGTCATTACAGCATGATTCAGGAAGGTCCGCAGTCTGTTCATGGGATGTCATGTGGAACCAGGCTCATGATCGGTCGATATACGAGGGCTATCAGTCGTGAATAGCTTTCTATTCTTTTACGCCATGCAGTTGGTCGCCCACTCCGGCCTTGTCTAGCATGACTATCGCACGCGATGAATTGATTTATCGACGGTTTCTGCATTTTCGATTGCGGGAAAGGAGATAGCAGAGCGTAGCCGAAAAGCAAGGAATCATGGTAGGCTCAACACTTGGTGCTCACATTGTGCACGCACTTTATAAAAGAATACGAGGAGAGGATAAGATGTCGCTTCTAGAAATGGCAGTGAAGGTGAAAAAAAAAAACACTCTATCATTCTCCAACACTGAGTGCTTTAGGAGCCCTTTAAGTGATTCGCTATTAAAAAAAAAAAAACTCTTGAATAGTTGCGAAAGTGTCTTCCTTGAATTACCATGAGCAGTGCCCCGTAGTCAACTTGCACACAAATGGTCTCCCCAAAATACACTCATTGGGATTATTTATTAGGCTGAACTTATTCCAGTGTTCTTTATTAACTTTTTTTGCTAGTTCGATATATGCCATTCGGATTGTGGTGTACTTCTAGGATCCACCAAAATCCAAAACCTAGAAGGGAGCCGCAGATGAAAACAACATAGTGGGATAATTATAGTGGGATAATGAACAGTGGAAGTGCCTCAGACTGGCTGGCCGAAGTTTCGATAGGTAGACCTATCTTATTTGAAGGTGTCGTATCATCTATGGCGTGTTAGTTTAAAGCGGGGTTAGTAGTGGCGCCATCTACTGGTGGTGGCGCGTGTCCCTGTTGATAATCTCCGTTAGAAAAGCGAAACGCTATAAACCAGAGGAGTGCAGCCCTTGTCAAGTCACCAGAGGAGTGCAGCCCTTGTCAAGTCAGGTAGTAGTGATTCAAAGTTGTTCTCGCAGAGTGGTAAATGAAACAAAAAAAAAAACAAACAAAAAACCCCGCAAAGTTGGAGCGGTAATTTAGACGATAGTTATAGCGCGAGAACAAAACGACGACACAGAGACAAGAAGGACACGAAAGACACGAGCGCTCGTGTCTATCGTGTCCTTCTTGTCTGTGTGTCGTCGTTTTGTTCTCGCGCTATAACTATCGTCATGCCATACCAACTAGCCCAAGCTGCCACACTTCTAGGTAACTTTGAGGTATGGCAGCTTGGGCTAGATGGTATGGCATGACGCTCGTAGCGCTCATGGTGCTCGTGTCTTCCGTGTCCTTCTTGTCTCTGTGTCGTCGTTTTGTTCTCGCGCTATAACTATCGTTGGAGCGGTGTGCTGCAAAAGTGGTGGCTGCTTCAGACATGAACAACGAAAGCGCTTAAAGCTTCGGAGCCTGCGGATGGTCGCCGCGTCAGGCTGCCACAATGGATTGTCGACGATAACAGTGTGCGCCTGTTCCAAAACACCTATGAATGAGACGCAAAAATGATTGATTGATTGATATGTGGGGTTTAACGTCCCAAAACCACTTTATGATCACGAGAGACGGTGTAGTAGAGGGCTTCGGAAATTTCTACCACCTGGGGTTCTTTAACGTGCACCCAAATCTGAGTACACGAGCCTACAACATTTCCGCCTCCATCGGAAATGCAGCTGCTGCAGCCGGGATTCGATCCCGCGACCTGCGGGTCAGCAGCCGAGTACCTTAGCCACTAGACCACCGCGGCGGGGCAATCAGACGCACAAAAGCAAAGCAGTTACAAACAGAGGGAGAAGCAGGTGGTGTACTTTTAAACGCCAAGATGTCGAATGTAAGCGATACCGGATGGGGTCTGAAGAGCGCGTGTTTAATGGGGGAGGTCATTGGCAAAATATGCTTCCAGTATACCCGTAGGTGGCCCGCTCCACGGAATCGATTCAAGAATTTGGCGGCATGTTGGCTGACAAGAATGAAAAACTGAGAAAGCAAAGGAAATGAGCTACGAGGAGAGATGCACAAGAAAAAGCAAAAAAAAAAAAGGTCAGGTGTGGGAAGTAGGTGAGACGTAAGGGTAAACAAACGAAAAGAAAAGGAATAAAAATGAAAGAGAAAGGAAAGACGCAGAGAACTTTCTGGGTTGGCAATGCCCTTGAGGAAAGAGGAAACAAAAAATGAAAACTTCGTACTTGTATATAGACACATTCATGTCTATATTTCAAAGTGAAAAATTTAAGAGGACATTATGGTACGGTATGCAGGCTAGGAGCGATTCAATGCAGTACCGGTTATGTCTATTTGAAGGTTGAACGCATCTTGTCTCTGTAAATATTGCCGCAATTATGCTATGCATTTCAGTGATTCCAGATTGCCGCGTGCTACATTGATTCCTGATGGGTCGATAGTTATAGCGCGAGAACAGAACGACGACAAAGAGACAAGAAGGACACGTCGTCGTTATGTTCTCGCGCTATAACTATCGTCAAGTGATACCGACTAGCTTAAACTGTCACACTTCTGATGGGTGTAGGGACTTAAACTTGTAGTATCAAATATGAGTCCATGTATTTTTCTCTCGTGGTGACCGGCAAATTGGTTTGTAGAACGTAAAGCTTTGCTTGGTCGAAACTGTGGTCCTGTTCCTTGAAGTGACCGGCTACTGCTATAAAGCAGAGGGCTGTACTTCTCTGCTTTATAGTTCCTTTTTTTTTTTGCTTTTCAGACGGCGATTATCAACAGGGACACGCGCCCCCACCAGGAGATTACGCCACCACTAACCGCTTTAAAACTAACCCGCCAAGGATGACATGGCGCCTTTGAAAAAGATAGGTACTCCTATGGAAACGTCGGCACAGCCAGTCTGAGGCACTTCCACTGTTCGATACTCTGATTATCCCACTAGGATACAAGAAGGCATTAGTGGTACCTCATGAGAGACAAGTGCTCGTTAATTGTGCACAACTATGCACTAATCGTCGCAATCTAACGCATATCCAGCTTCAGAATCATACGCTGTGTCACAGCCCTCTCTTAACACCAAGTGTCGTTCACGGCTCACCTGTTTCCTAATACTACCTGCGTTTGAATGTTCCTAATTATTTTTGCCATGATGGTCCTCAGGGCCGCCTATGTTTATTCGGGATTTCTGAAGCACTCGTAGCACCAGTTGCGTACCCTCATTTAGTGATGCCTTAAATCACAAGTCGACAAACTGCGGTTCCGCGGGGTAATAACGCGGCACGACGTAGAACACTCTCTCCCCTTCCTTAGTCACTTTCTATACCTGAATGCCGACGTAGCAGTTTTGACCTAAAACGGGATTTTCGCTAGCAACCAATTTTCAGTCGCAACTTTCTGAAATACGTGCTTAAAATAAACGAGCTTTATAATTTAGCCATGATAGTACAACACGGTCGATTCGATAATATTTCTTTTTGCAAAGCACCTGTATTTTTTCGTGTATTATACTAAACGGCCTTATGGGAGGATTGTGGTTATATTTACTTCTTAAATATTTATTCATTGGTTTGTATACACAGAAAACACGACGATGTACACAAAGGAAATAGGTTGAGAAGTGCTGACAACTGAGCTCTGACGGGGCACAATGCCTGCCAGCTACTTCAGGAAAGGAAAACATTGAATGAAGCAATGAGAGATGAAAAAAAGAAATAAGAACAAACAAAAACACTTAACAAAGATGTAATTACGAATAAGCATTGAAACGAAATTCACGACAACGACATCTGAAATGCTGTAGCGATCAGCCATGACCTGAAAACGATTCGTCGGCACAGGATTTTTGATAGTAAATCCCCAATGTTTGTTAGTATATCTGTCAAACACGCGAAAAGCATTAGAGTAAAAATGAGCGTAGCAGTTTACACGTTGGTATGCAAACAGTTGTTGCGTTAGATAGAATAGTGCTATTGGTCTGCAAAAGATTTCATTCGGTTATTAGTGCGTGACAAGAATAGTTTCAGCACATGATTTGATCTTAGAAATCCGTAATTCATTTAGGTATGAGAAATCGTCGAAGCGGGGTGTTTAGACTAGCATACTTGTACTCGTCAATGAAGCAACTGCTTTCTTCAGCACCGTGTATACGTGCGCTTCTCCCCAACAACAGAAGAGAAGGAGGAGAAGAAAGGAATCGCAAGAACTGGGGAGAGGGACATGTAGGGAAGGGTGTTTCAGCTCTACTAACGTAAAACACGTGGAGGGGCGAAGCACGCAGTTTTTGAGAAGTATTTCTTATGATGAGGCACCAGTCTTATTAAGCGTGAAACTGGTGGTGTACAGAAGAGTGTATGCACTCCTCTAGTGTTGTGGGGAAAGTGCACCGGACTGTGTCTTACCCTATGGAATGGTGTTTCTTTTCAGGAGCGAAACTGCTTAGGCCTGCACTAAACCACCGCCGTCGAAGCTCCCAGAGCCGGGCAAGCGCGCCGGGCAAAACAAGTAGTGCGCGCTTCCGGAGGGCGCAGGTGCGGCGGCAGATGGCGCGCACTTCGCCGCACGCGGGGCACACCAACACCTCCTAAAATTTTTAGGAGGTGTTGGGCACACTCACTCGCTCAGTCGTTCTTGCCACCACAGAGTTCCCTAAATATACACTAGAGAGAAATGTGGCGCTATAGTGTCTGTGAGAGCTGCAACGCGCGGCGCTGCAGCGAGCGTGGGAATAATGTGTAGTACACGGATGCGTCTAATCGTCGTACTTCTGGATCCATGCGTGTACGTATAGCTTGGCACTGTTTTGTTTTTTAACGAAACAAAAATCAGCAAAGGATCAGCGGTTGCGCTTTACCACCTTATTCTTGTAAGTTTACCATTCAAAATCGGGTCACCAAATTCAAAACGATTTGTTCTTTCTTGAAAACAGAACGAAAACACAGCAACAAACCAAGCCGGAAGTTCGATTCGCCACCCTCAAGTGCGAATGCTAGGCAAATACGTGTACTATCCATCATTCCCATGGTGTCTGAACGATCGCAGCGCCAGAGTCCCCTGTAGTTAAATTAAAAAAACTCTATGCCCACCACCGAGCGCAGCAAACGCTCTCCCCACCCACTCCCTGCCTAAGACCTTCACGAAAGCCAGTGGAGATGCGGCGCCTAGTCGTTTGCGTCCCATTTCAGGAGCTTCACTCATCGGTTGTATTCGTAAAGGAGATAAATGCTAGTTTTAGGGGCGAAGCTCCTTAGGGCGTGGGCTGTGCGTCCCCTGTATGTAGTACCTCTCGTTCAGTTCTTGCAGTGTTCACTAGATGGCGGTACTTGTAGCTGACGGCATTAAGTGTTACGCTAGCCACCGCCCGATCTAAAGGGTACAGCCATATCCACCCACCCATCCATCCATCCATCCATCCATCCATCCATCCATCCATCCATCCATCCATCCATCCATCCATCCATCCATCCATCCATCCGTCCATCCGTCCGTCCGTCCATCCATCCAAAAGATGCAAGATGTTATAAACTAGACGGCGGTACGTGTAGTTGATTATGAAAGATGCGAGGTGTTATAAAATAGGAATGATGCCACATATGGCGCGTGTCATCGTTCGATATAGTGCGGCGACGTACGCTAGGGGGAGCGTTGCAATAAAATCGAGTGGATAAAATGTACGGAGGATTCATGGTTTACCAGGTTTACCTCCGGAGCTTCGCCCACTCATCATCATTCACTTCGTGGATATGGCGGCACTTTTTCTTCTTCCCCGCAAGCATGGTGTCAGTTCCCTACGGCATGTAAGGAAGAGTGTTTCTGCGCCACTTACAACGTCGAATAATTGTTGGGCTCACTGTTTCCTTCTTAATTCCTTGTCGGTAGGTAGCGAGTAGTAGGATTTGCCCCCTAGAGTGCATACTCATTTTTACGATGGATCGTGACGACACGACACACCCTGATGACAATAGACGTCGATAAGCCTAGCTCCTAAGGTGCTTTGAAGGCAAGAGCTATAGTATAATACAGCTTGAAAGGACCACGACACCCAACCTTTTTTAGATGCGGAGCATCTAATACTCGAGGCTTGTAGTGCGGCGCCGTCCGCAAGCTTCCTCCTCCTTCTTCCACCATCTGTGCATCCCTTCCTCCTCTACACACCACGCGCGCTTCACTCCTCCACCATCTGTGCATCCTTCCTCCTCTACACACCGCGTGCGCTTCTCCTCTTCACGAACATTCGCTAGCTGTATAATGTAGCGCGCATGCGCCGTCACGCTTCGAGAACATCGGCAGCTGACGCGCGCGCATGCGCCGTTGCGCTTCTCCCCCTTCTCGAACATTCGACAGCTGACAGTGCATGCGCCGTCGCGCTGTATATATACTCAAGGTCGGCGCTCGCTCGCTCAGTTGCCGCTCGTCGGTTGGTTTGTACGGCGCGTCGACGTCCAAGGTCGCGGTGAAATGAATTCCAACGAATCCACAAACACAATGATCGACGTCCCTTCGACCAGCGCCGCCCTTTCGCATACGTGTGTACGTGTTCACTCATTTAACACCCCCTCCTACAACCACGTTAACCAATTTAGCCATCAACCCAAGTAAGTCGCAATTTAACATCCCCTTTCACAACCACGTTAACCAATTTAGCCATCGACCCAAGTAAGTCGCACTTTAACTCCCCGTTAACCAATTATATGCTCCGCATCCTCCTCAGTGTTCCCCCGAGGGAAGCTGCGGGCAATTTTTTTCATAAACTTTGCTGCGTCAGTTAATACTTATGCGTTCAAAATTAAGGGGGCGAAATTTTAGCATACATAGTGAACAGCTTGTTTTTAACGGAATAAATCTATAAACACGTGAGTGGTCTGAGAGTCAGGCGACACCGGCGAACGAGCGAGCCGTGACGTAACAATCAGATTGCTGTGCGACCGTCTGTGGTACAGCGAGCAGTAATTTTCTGTGGTCACCAGGCTTGAAATTACGTTATTTACCTTTCTTCAGCTGGCACTAGAAACGAACAATTTGCAGCGACCGAAATCGGTAGAAGACGATGAGTGCAGTGTGCCCATTACGTCACAAACGCCATGGCAAGATGACAGTCGCCAGGGTAGGTGGGGTTTCTAGTCGGGAGCAACTAGGCCCTGTTCTGTACTGAAATATTATTTTACAGTATACTTTTAATATATGTTGAGGCATAATGGGCCTTATACTTCTATTTTTCGCTGAGAAAACCACAAATTGTCTGGTGGCCATTTCATGGCTTCTTCGAGAAGCCCAGGAAGGCCCCGCTGAGACGACCGAAGTGTGGCAGCCGTTTGCTTTTGGGACGAAAGCAATAGTTCCGTTCATGCACGTGCCAATATTCTCCAAAGGCGGAGCCACCGACCGTCTCGTTCATTACGCCAGTCAGGAGTGCGCGTCAGTTGGCGCATCCACGTTTGAGTAGGAAAGGCCGAGGACTTCTCAATTTGTATTCGACTAGAGGAGCCGTTGCGCCACGGAGAAAATGTGGCCAAGCAAAACATGGCATGCGGTGCATTACCTACTGTTTCTTTTTTTCCGTTGTTATTCAGATGACTTATTATACGAACACTCTTATACGAACACTCTTGCCCTTGACGCCGTCGTCGTGGTCGTTTTCTGTGTGAAGCCCGGATTGAGAACATCGCCTTGCGAGTCGTGTGTTAAACAGTGAGTAAAAGCGTTGGCGGCAAACGCGGCTGAAGCGAAGATGAGGCGAGTCGGCCGTCTTCCACACAAAGAGGGTGCATGTCATAACATCCTCCCGTGTACGAGGCCTGCCATGGATTGCAACTCTGGCGCTAGTGTCTATGGGAGCTGGAACGTATGGAGCTTAGGCAAGAGTGGGAATTATGATTAGCACATGGATTTGGCTAGCCTTCGTACTTTACGTTCCTTCCGGCTTGCTTGACTTAAAGCTGCTTTGTAATTAAGCGACTACAAGCAATAGTTTATCAGTTACGCTTCATCCCTTAATATTTTAGGCTCACCAATTCAAATACGGTCAGAAGTTCAGAACAGTTTTTTTATTTAAATTCGAAACAACACCGAAACGCAGATATAAACGAAGCCACAAGCGCGATTCGAGGCTTGGAAGTATGAAGGACCTGTGCAAATCCAATGTACTATCCGCGCAATTACCATGCTCGCTGAATGACCGCAGTGCCAGTGTCCCTTTTAGTTAACGTTAGGAAACTCTATGGTTAATGATTGAACATCGAGCAAAAAGAAAGCGCCCCTGCCCGTATTTCGTAAGCAGCATGAAGAGACGCCGGAGAAGAATGGGGGAGGGCTGCTGGCACTTGAAGGGCTTCGATGCTGACGCGCGTTTTCTTGGCCCTATCTCAGCGGTTCGTAACTTGCTATGCCCTCCAGTTTATGAGAGTGATCACGTGAAGACCGACTTCAGTCCCTGAATGCATGCTTACTCCTTTAAATCAGCGTTGCGTTGAGTTACGCGAGGTCGGATACAAAAGCGTGAAGCTGCTAGCTTTACTTCATATAACATTATCATTTGTTGCTATTCTATTCATTGCATCACCCTTGGTGATTATTAGTTCTATCGCACTGCGAAATGCTCCCTCATGGTTTATTTTCTTCCACTATGCCGGGGATAGGACCTTCATTTATGTGCTGAGCCCAGAAGCCTTTTCGTTAGTAATTATGTTCTCACTGTTGTTACGCGAAATCCGACCCTAAGCCTAACTTCGTGTAACATGAGAATTTCTCGCTATAACGTTCTTTACTTTGGCATAGTAAGACGGTAAGTCGGGCCAGTTGGTTAGGATCCATCGTGAACTTTCTTACAGTTGTGGCGTAGGCTGCCGGGACCTATATATATTGCCAATATTTTTCACCCCGTTTTTTCCAATAAACAACAGTTGTGAGTCAGCGCCGTCTTTTCTTTCTGTTCTACTCCTTCCCTGTCGTGTATTTTTTCTGGTGTTGCGCTGTAAGAAAGTTCACGATGCTTTACTTTGGCTTTGCGGCTAAACTGTGACATTTTCACGTATAGACATATTCTGTGTTTGTAAGCAGGTGTAGGCGCCGTCGACAAGGCACTTATAGCGACGCCGCAGTGCGTAGGCTCCGCCCAGCCCAAAGCTCACGGCGAGCTTTTGTCTGGGCGGAATCTACGCGTCGCGAGGTCGCTACAGATACCTCAGTATGCCGACGGCGCATGCCAACATGAAATAGGCCTATAGCGCGGAGACAAAGCGGCATGGCAGTGAATCGAAATTCGCATGGCTTCAAGCGTTTGATGTAAACAACTTCTAATCTCTGGCGGAGGGCGTTTAGAAAGCTCAGTAAACATTCTCTTGTGAACGCAACCAAGAAAAAAAAAAGAGCTAAAGGAGGGGGGGGGGGGGGGGGGCAAACACCAGCAAACCACTTGATTTATAGGTTGGTTTCACTGTTCATTCCAGTTCGCTGCTGTAAATATATACCCAGTTCAAGTATAGAGCGCAAGCTGCTCATAATATGAAAAAAAAAATCAATAAAATAACAAACCACTGTCATTTATCGTGAAGCTCACGATACTTACTCACTACTCTCACTTATTAAGGTCATACTAAACTTTGAACCAGCCACATAGTACGCATTATCATGATAGAAGAATGGGGGGTCAGCCTGTAAGGAATAGAATCGTGAGAAAAAATACACCCCGTAATTAATATGTCAGGGTACGGAAATCGCGAAATAAACGATTTGCCGACGATTGTCAGCCAGTTCGCAAGTATGTGGCTTCGTTATTAATGAAGTGTTGCTATCTGTACCAACGGTTCCTTTATTATTTATAAAGGAGGCACCATCTGGATCTACACTCCCATAAACGGTGAGAAAAGAGAGGAAATTTGAGTAAGAAAAATTTGCGAAGTTGCTAAGCGGCGCAAGGTTTAAAATGGCGAAACCGGAGGATTCTGAAAATTAATCCACTGTTGCTTCTAGGCTGTTTCTAGGTTGTTTCTAAGTTGTTTCTAGGTCACTACTTTTGACAAACGATGCTGCATTGTCTCCATGTTGGATCTCAGCGCGAAGAGTTGCAAATTCCTTAAGCTCCTTAATTCCAGACAAAGACTGCATAAATGTAATTAAGATTGAATTCAGTCCAATTTATGGACACGTATTCACGGCGTATGCCTTCCATAATTTCAGTGTCTTGTACTACGCATTCGGAGTGTTCGGCTAGCCACCGTCGCATCGCCTTCGTCTGTTGGTTTAACTGTTGCCTTAATTTTTTGTTCACTAATAGTGAGTACTAGGACTTGACGAATTTCTGGGGTGAATCACCGTTTATGATGATGATATTACTCCGGTAGACGACGCAGTGGCACATACCAGTTAAGACGATGATAATTTGCTGTGATCGGCACCGCAATTAACGATTTGCTAAAATGCGTCGTAGTTAAAAAAAAAGAAGACACTGCCGCCAGTACAATCTTGAAATCTTTAATCTAAGCGTGGTGCACTGTAAACCAGTTTTCACCGTTAAGTGTGCTTGTAGTGTCTATAACTACACCTCCTATAAAAGCTTGTAGTGTCTATAACTACACCCCCTATCGAAACGTCCACGCCATGGGTGCTTTCAAACACCAAAACACCCATGAGATGGGTGTTTAGATTTGTGAAAACACTCTTATCGTAGGGTGCTAACTCGGCAAGGCAATCTCAAAGGTGTAAACTGGATTATAGCGCGGCACCGAGCGACGTTTTACCAAAACTCTATGCGGCAGATGCCAAACCGAAACAGGAAAGGAAGAAATACTCCACCATAATTAATACACGCGCACAAAGGTCGGTGTTGTTTGCGCGAGGTCTTCCATGTGTACATTTACTTGAATAGCATTCCCCCTATAGCGGACATATTTTCCTATAAATGAAACAAAATAAACTATGAGAAATTTTCACCAGTAGGCCAGAACTCTAGTATAGCGGTACTGAGATGTCATTCTTGTGTCGCTATGTATCCTCCTTTCTTGTCATTTTCTTTCTCTGTTTGATGTATCGAGTTTTGTACAATTGTTTCCCTTTAATTTATTTCTTCCCTCCATTTCTTTCTTGTCATTTACTATCTTTGTTTCGTTTCTCTCTTTACTTATTTATAATCTTTGCTTCTATCTTCTCCTCTCGCTTTTTTTTCTGCCTCTATTTTTTTTCTCTATCCGTCTTATTCATTGCTCTTTCTTCTATCTAATTTTCATGTCTCCTCCTTTTTATCGCTTTCCCTCCTTTTGTTACGTCTTTCCCCGTCCATCTTTAATATTTTTATTACCACCCTTTTACTCGATTGTTCCCCTTCCTATCACTTTCTATCACTTCCATTCTTTTTCTTCCTTTTTCCTGTATAATACTATATGTTCTTGCCCCGCCATAGTGGTCTAGTGGTTAAGGTACTCGGCTGCTGACCCGAAGGTCGCGGTATTGAATCCCGACTGCTGTGGCTGCATTTCCGATGGAGGCGGAAATATAGTAGGCCCGTGGGCTTATATTTGGGTGTACGTTAAAGAAGCCCAGGTGGTCGAAATATCCGGAGCCCTCTACTACGGCGTCTCTCATAATCATATGGTGGTTTTTGGACGTTATACCCCACACATCAATCGATCAGTACTATATGTTTTCTTTCTTCTTTTCTCTTTTCTTTTCCCTCTATTTTATATTTCTTTCTCTCGCTATCTTTTTAACCTCTCCTCTATTTCTTTGATGTCTATCTCTCTCTCTATTAGCTCTCTCAATTTCTGTCTATCTCTTTATCTTTCTTTCACGTGCTCCACTTCGTCGAGCAAAGTTTTTGTTTGAACGCTCGCTCTTGCCGCACTCGGTAATGGGGCTTACCAAATTCGTGTGGGGCGTGCCCATCTAAGAGCTTTGCTCAGTGAACATTTGTAAGCAGCTGCGCTACAAAAAAAAAAAAATCCTTTTACGTTTTAAACTTACCAGTGACAATATTGGTGCGCCTGCCTCACCAAGCTCATGTACTTCATAGATTGTTCCGAAACTCAAATTGTTGCTAGTCTCCATCATAGTGAAAAATTGATAATAGATTTCAGCCGGTAATGTACCAAAGTTTGTCCCATCGAATAATACCTATAAAAGTAACGTAACGGCTTAATCTGCACTTATTGTAAGACATGAATGGAGAGGATGAAAGTGTATCTCGAGCTAACAAATAACAAAAAGAAAACGGCATATGCCGCGTAAAATTAGAATCGCTGTTATGCGAAGCACACGTAGCGAAGATGACTGTGGTGTGATGTAATTTCTTTATTCGGCGAGAATGATGTACGAAGAGACGTATGTTGAATAGTCGCATATATTTTACATAACTGTGCTTATGAATGACAAGAGTCCACTGAAGACAAACACGCAATGAAGACACTGTATGTGTGCGTGTGCGTCTTCATTCTGTGTTTGTATTCAGTGTGTTCTTGCCCTTCATGAACATGGAGTGTGAACGTGCCCATATTTCCGCCTTGGTGAACTCATGTAACCAGTTGTTTACAGTCGCTTTGTTGTGACGTTTTGTGAGCGTGAAGCCTTAACAACTCATCCATCTCTCAGTGCTTTTTCTCAGAGGAAATTCGAAGTGAATTTGACCAACGGTCGATGGTTGGTAAAAAGTGGGCCATGCTCGGCAACCGCTGTTGTCAGCCTACCTATGGTGGCACAAAGTGTAGCCCTGGTTGGCAACCAATATTGCTGGTTATTAGTTAGCTAAAGATGCTCCGTCAACGGTCAGCAAATTGTAGGGAAATTGTCGGCAACCAATGTCAGGGCGACCACGGGGGATTCTTTGTAGGGCCAAGATTTTCTACCTACTAAGTTGGCCTGTTGCTATGAGCCTGCCTCAAGTCGACATTGTATTATGTCAGTGGGTGCATTCTTTAGGGGCAAAGCTTCTTAAGGTGTGAGTAGTTCCCTCCTCTGTAGTAGTAGTATGAAACCACCGCTAGTTTACGAATTGCTCAATAGATGGCGTTCTGTGTATATCTTCTTTCGAGTTACTGTATATATATCCCAGTTGCGCCACTGTATTCCGAGTGCCGCTCGCTCTGCCTGCAGGAGTTGAGCGCCATATTCTCCGAGTGCCATCACGTGGTGATAGATAATTCATTTACACTGCGGAGAAGCCAACACTACGCAGACGACGCCGACGCTACGCAGAATCCGGGCATATAAAGTGCGGCTGACATCGGCTATTGTTGCTATAGTCGCCTCGATATATCTGTACTGTAGCGATGTTGCCTGTTGGTCTGAAGAAATGTGGTAGCAAGTTCATTCTGTATTAAATTGTACTATATACAGCCGCGAATTAGACGCAGGTGCAGCGGGTGTTGTTATAGAAGGATTAGTGTTCAGCGAGGAGGGAAGAAATGCTTGGCTTCTTTTCATCCATCCATGGCACTGCAAAATTTGCTCTATTTGGAATACCTACATATGCGGTGAATACATTGTACAAGCAGAGTTGGCCAGCGTCTGTCGGCTGCATACGTGCGAATTTGTCTGGTGGGCAAAACGCTAAAAAAGGGAGAAACTAAACTAGAATTATGCGAATCGCCAACGTGTTGCAGCCAGTGCGTGAATTCTATGCAGCTTCCAAACCTTAAGCAAAGGCACGTTGGATCACGACAGGACTGTTGGAAAACGGTTCAAATCAGTTGTGGTGAGCTGCGATTGTAATACGAGCGTAGTATGAGAGCCGCGCGTAACATGGGCGTCGCACGGCCACTCTCGGTCGCTATCCAGCACGATTGATTTTTTTTTTTTTTTGAATTGTAAATTTCACATGCATGTAACAAAAAACTTCGCAAACACTCTGTTTGGTTTCCATAGCCTAACTGGCTAGTAGAGGGACCTAAAACTGCAGCTGGCTTCCTCACATAGTGAACGAATTAGCCGAACGCGATGAAAAAAGTTCAACCCTAACTGGCCCGATTGCGAATCAAAAGTACGAAAATAACTGCATATCTCTTATTAACAAAAAACAGCGAGAAAGAATTCGAAGCTATTAAGATATTGTGGGACCAACTGTAAATATATATCTCGCTGGTTGAATGAGTTGACGCACTTTGTTTCATTCTTACGTACCAAGAAGGCAAGCATGAAATCAAGGCTTCTAGGCGTGACCGGAGCAACCGAGTTTCGTGCATAACTTCATAAAAAGTATAAAGAAAGCTAAAACCTAAATAAAGAAACGCTAGTACTCTGAAGCGTGAGGACTGCTCCTACGCTGGTGGTGAGTATCTTTTTCGCAAAACATTTGAACCTAAGATGACGTACCTTAGCGCAACTCTGCTACCTAAAAGTAGCATATACAATAATTCAAGAAATTACTTTGACCATGGCTTGAGCTGCATCTTCTGAAAAAGGTGAACATCTTCCTGACAGACTTTTTAGTGGAGACCAGACTGGACAAGCGCCTGTGATAGACAGCCAGGGATGGATATATATGAAATGTGTTTGTGCATATACTGACAGTACGAAAAGAAGGTGTGCGTGCAAACAGTTTGTGATAGTGTGAACTGCTCTAAGAAAACTATGCTTTGGCATGATATTTGAACTGGTTTCAATGTGCTAATAATTTTTTGTTTTTTGAATTGGTCATCTTTGGTACAATTCATTATTATTCTTTTTTTTTCACTGCCGTGCTTCGTGATATGGAGTAGCCGAGGCAATATGGACCTCGATCTCTCCACAGCAAAAACAGTTAGAACAGAACATATCATGATTCCGATGTCCTTGGAAATAATATCAAGAGGTGGCGTTAGTGGTTTTCGTGTAGTTGACCATTTCCTATAGTTGACGTACGGACGGACGGGTGGACGGGTGGGTGGATGGGCGGACGCACGGATGGATGAACGGACTGATGGAAGCATGGATGGATGGACGGATGCTTCGCCACACTCATCATCATTCACTCCGTGGATAAGCTGTGAATTTTTTTTCTGCACTGCGTACATTAATTTTTGGTCAGCGAAAATTTTTTATTTAAGCGATGAACGTCTGGTATGCAGTAGATTATTGCACAACTATATTTATTCCGGCTGTGCACCACCTGCCGTCTAGAAGGTAGGCCTATATGAACGTGGTCGACCAGTGTAAGGCCATTAACCAAAGTCACTCTCAGTCCAACCTTGTTTACCAAGCCCGGTATCATGACCGGCTGGGTTAGCCATGTATGTTGGGCCAGCATAGAGCCGATGTCTTTTTAGTGGTGAAGCTCCTAGTAGCCCACCCTTGTCACTAGTCACGCGTAACTGAGAGAAGAAGAAACGACAAACAGAAATGGATGACCATTTCTCGTCTCATTTCCTAGATGGCATTACTCTGCTGCTACTCTCTGATTGGCTGCTGCGCGCGCTTTGCGTGAGTGTGCGAACGAGTCTCTCAGTCTCCTGGATAGTCGCCGTACGTGGCAGATCGTTGGTGGGGCATGGACGGAACAGAGCAACGGCTGCGTTGAAGACGCTTCTGCTGGGCTTTCTAATTGGTTCACGTTACCCACGCACCGTTATTGTTACCACGCACCGTCTGCATTCTCTAACGTGATCAGACGCATAGACGTAAGCACGGATGGATGGACCGATGAACGCTTCACCCCACTCATCATCATTCACTCCGTGCATGTGCTGTGATTTTTTTTTCACTTGGGATGACGCAGGAAGCCCTCGGGGTAAAGTGTTGTCAACACGGTGCTCGTGTGCACGCGTTTCTGTGTGCCCACGGCGCCAGTTATGTTTACATGAAAGCCACTCTGGGTCATGCCTCACTCTTCGCTCTCTGAAAACAGAACTGGGTGCTACAAAAGTATCTTCAAATAATTACGCACATTCACTCGAGCAAATGGGTTTCCAGCCATGATAAGTAGGTCGCTAACTACTTATTTCCACCAAAAAAGAAAAAAAGCTAACACGCAAAATTTTTGTTTCCGTGCTCCTTTGAAAGACAAGATTTCAAGCATAGCGTACAAGATGCCCTGATTTTTTTTCTGTTTAACTGCACATGTAAGTATTATTTTCCCAGCTCCTTTCTGTGGTGCCTTCAGGTTTTTTAATATTTTCTTAAATAGATAAATTTTTCGTAACGTTGATTCCAGCATCACCTCGCCTTCAAGGATTCATCCTTCAAGGTGAAAGGGAAGTACATCGTACTGCGAGAGGACCATAGACATAGCATGCCAATTTTAGAGAAAATTCACAGAGCCAATATTGCTAAATTACGAAAAATACTGTGAGCAATCCACGACATCACACGCGAAGTTTCGGCGCGAAATATAAACATGAAACTTCGAGCTTGATTTTTTCCTTCATTAATAAGCATAATATGATGAAATTTAACGACACTAGTCGTCTTAAAGTACACTTCATCAATATAAGTTGATTTATTGCTTCCTTCAGAGTACCATTAAAGAATGCATGACACAATCGCCCTATAGTTAGTCGTTTTCCGCGAGAACGAGAAGTAAAGAGGATCTATTATGCCTGTACAGGTGCTCCAAAAGTAAAACGAAGCACGCGAGCTGGGGCCAAGCTACGCAAAAGCGCACTTTAGCTAAGTGTTTTTTAATTTTTTTTTACAGAAATGATGGCACTATCTTTGGGAACGTTTCCGCATAAAAATAAAGAGACACTTCTCTGACCGAGCATAATGGCATTCATTTTTGCATAACTTGGCCACAGCTCGCGTTCTCCATTCTACTTTTTGAAGCACCAGCACGTATATGAAGAACGGGTCGTAAAAAAATATTTCAGAGTCGAACAGACTTTTTGGGTCAACGGTTGAAGCCCCCCGTTTCCCCGGCCGGTGACCGCCATTTCGACATGGTGCCTGTGACGTCACGAGCACCGAGAAGCGGTACTGTCGTCTTGTATACAACAGTTTCATCCGCTGCAAATCGTCCAGTTTCAGTGCGGAATTGAGTAAAGTTGACGTGCAGCTGACTACTGAACAGTATTGCAGGCCGGAATGCAGACGCTCGCACTACTAGCTGCTTGTTAGGTCACGGACTGTGAGTGCGTCAGTGTTGCCTGACTTTCAGGCCACTCGCGTGTTTTTGAACATATGCTATTATAAATAAAGTGCTCGACCAAACGCGCTAACAGTTCTCCCGCTTATTTGTCAATGCTGAAGGTGTGACTCACATAACACCCACCATGATCGAAAATTGGGTGCCATTCATGGCTTCCCTTAAACAAACTCATAACATTACGGTAGTTTAACAACGTTCGCATACTCGCCTGTAACTTGTCCTTTGCACTCAGCAATTGCAAGACATGGAATCGGTCAGATATTTTATGCTTTGAGTGGGGCACACCAATGGTGGGAAATCTGAACATTCTATGTGTAGGTATTCATCCATGATAATTCGGTACCCACGGCCGAAGCCCTCGCATTGTTGCATTGTAGAAAACCTAATGTCAAAAGGTAACGCTAATAGGAAAAGAACAATATTTTAACAGCATAACGGCAGTAAAACTGTTACGCACTAAGAATATATTACGTATGATTCGTCGAAAATGCGCATGCATATCTTACATAGGTGACTAAAACTTATATATGAACGGAAGAAGGTAATTTAAGGTCCACTTTATTGTTAATTTAAAAAAAACAGCAGATAATGAAACCAAGGAAGGTATAGACCTGTTGCTTGTTCGTAAACAGGGGAAGGCGCCATCGACATACTTACGTGCTTATAGCGACGCCACTACAAGCGCCTCAGTATGTCGACAGCGCCTACTTCTGCTTACAAATATGCAACAAGCCTATAGCGACAAGCTTCACCAGCTCATCGAGCTCCTTGGCACAACAAAGAGCTGTGCAGCCGCAATGCACAGCTTTTCCGATGCTCAAGCTGCTTTCACGGCTGCTAAACAAGCTGTACCCGACTCCCATAACGGGGATATACTTCCAGATCGGTCATCGGCGCTGTTGTCCAACAGAAGATCGATTCCGACTGGTACCGACTGGGTTTCTTCTCCCAAAAACTCCAACCGGCGAAGACCTTGCGTTGTCGGATGCTGACCATCTACTGCCCCATCTATAGCCCTTCAGGCACTTCTTGGTGGGCCAGCCATTTTATTTTCTGACCGACTGTAAGCATGATGTAGGTCTGCCGTACGAACTCCACTAAGTATGTCGCACGTGAACGTCGCAATCTGGCCAACACGTTGGACTTCACAACTGGTATCCGACACGTCCAGGGCACTGACAACAGCCGACGCACCTTCACGTATCACCGCACTCAGCACTGCATCCACCGTGGATTGAGAGCGTCTCACTACGGCGTATATAGAAGGCCCTGTGCTGCAAGCATACCGTAACCACTACCATTCCCTCCACCTGCCGGAACTCTTTCCTCAGCCGCGTGTGTCAGGCTCGCAGTGCTGTGACATGTTATCAGCTACACCTCACCCCTCAATTCCTGCTTCCTTTTGTCATGCACCGTTCCAGTCACCTCACAGCATCTGACATCCCAAGATACAAGCCACGCAGTACCTCCTCACTCAGTGGTATGTCCGGCCGATATCGTTCCAGGCTCGTTCTGTTAAACTGTGTCCTGTGTTGTTTCTGGCGTTTTCTTACCATAAGAGCGTCGCCAGACCACCATGAACCAACGAGCCTCTTTCGTCGAATCACTTAACGTCCATGTTCGCGCAAAGACATGCTAGTGATTCGCCTGCCAGAACACGAGGGTGACGCACCATACGAAGACTCCCAAGCAAACTTTCGTGACATCTGGTGGTCCCTTTCATCACGTCCACCTTGGATTGGTTGGACGATTTCCTATGTTTCGCTGGCAAGACGACTGACATGCCAAGCAACCAGTGTGCCATGCCAAAGACAGTGAATCGTACGAGTTCCATGAACACCGACACGATCAACAATTAGGTTTGCACGTCTCAGCGTTCCTCCACTAAAATCGCACACACACACACACGCTGTAGACAGCAGTTACGTACCCGAACCGGTTAAACAGGTCACTCAAGGCGTTTCTTTTTTCCTGTCCATCACTGAGCAGGCTGCATTACCATTGATCAATATCTCTTTACTAATATTCGGACTTTGGCAAGCACCCTCTTGTAAGACTCCCAAACGTGTACGACGTGGGCGCAAGCCGTTCCTAAAACTATTGCCTCATGTTGCCCGCGGCCGCAGCGCCATCTTCACGCTGTTCATATTTCACTCATGGTCAGTACTCTGACAAAGACAAGTATTTTTGTCGAAGCTTTGACTCCAGCGACAATCTACACTCGACATTTTCTGATCACTTGGTGGCCTACAGCATGCGAAGTCACATAAAATGATCGTAGAAGTTTTATGCAAAGCTGACGGCACCGTGCATACCTGATGAAGTTTGCTACGTAAAGGTTACATCTGAAGGGTCCCTGGGACGTTTTTTAGACTAACTTCTAAAGGATTGAAGGGCGTACACAGTTTAGTAGCAAGATTAACGGAAAAATAACAGTACAAACAGGTGCACGTAAACGGAAGTTGTTAGACTTTAAGTATGTAAACTTCAGCAGGAAAAGAAACAACACGTTTTCTTTAGCAGCTAGCTCTGCCAGAGACGGCAGTGGTTGCTTCCTATGACAACACATCTTTTATAGAAATTTACTGGAGCTATAGCTTTATGGTGGCGTTTGAAAGCCATTGCACAGAGAACATAGAAAGCAGTTGCAATTTTTTAGATAAAATATTCCAAAGCACCAACCCTTTGGTATTTGATGTGTAAAGAATTTTTTTCAACGTTTAAAATTTATTGCGCACAGTATACCGTGACCTGGCAGGGATCACACGATTGTAAGGTGTAGTGAAATGTGACTTGGAGTGTCAAGTCTTTCAGAACGCGTAGCCATCGTGTCATTATCTTATGTCCAGATGTAACTTCCGACGTAGAAATCGCCATTACGTGCCACAACAGTCGAAGCAGAACGTGTACTCTCTACTGAAATATTATTGCAATTCCTGTACTAGCGTCATTTGTACTAGCACTTTGAGGTAGCGGCCTTACGCAGCAACAGAAGAAGCAGAGGAAACGACATGCATAATTAGTGTGACGCTTAATTAGTGTCAGAGAGCACTCTTTAAGCAATGAAAAGTTACAGGTGCCGAGAAAAGACTGAATGGCATGATAGTGAATTTATAAGATGCAACAAAGGCAGAATTGTCCGAATCTTAACCATTCATCTTTTATACTAGTAGAGGATTTTCGGATATTGATTTGCGAAACGAAAATATTTAATATTGCACAATACATCACGTGAGACGTCAATGTGGAAGAAGGTGGACATTCTTTGTGGTGTCTTGTTTCGAAATGGCGAAGCTTTCTTTGTTGCTCAAGTGCAGAATTCAAAAAGGTACGCCTGTACGAATGATTTCATCGTTCAGCATTCTGTAGGCTTTTCGCATTATGGCCTCGATAATTATCAAGCCGAAACATATGCTTTAACAGAGACACACACGCCGTGGATATCTTGCAGTGTCCATCCGCTGGTTTTGTCAAATGTTTGACGACATGTAGAGACTGTTTTGCGCCATTAAAGGGGATTTCAGACGTCTTCCTTCTTACACACGAGCATGGTCAGATTCATGACGAATGTAGAATTGTGGAGCCACTCGGTGCGGATCTGGCAAAACCACTGAGAGAACAGTCAAGTATTGCTCACTTGCACTATTTAGTCTATGCATATCCCCACCATGCCTCTGCTAGGCTGGTGTTGTGTGTTTTCCTCCTATATTCTGTGATTATTTCTTGTCGCTAGCAAATATTTCGCAATAGTCTGTCAATGTGTCGGCCTACGCGGTTAACGCTTCATAAAATTCCAATCGCTTCACCTCCGCGCAGTGAATTGATTCACATTACACGTTGCAGCAGCGGACGGTAGCAATTTCGGCGTTACATTACGGAGACTGAAAAGGTTTGCATACTCTTTCTGCGTAAAGCTCGAAAATACTCACGGTTATCTAATTCCAGTAACATCGTTACACTTTTGTTATCCAGTAAATCGACGGCAAAGTAAGCCTTATATTGTCTTTCATCTGTTCTGTGGCCATACTGAAACCAAGTGCATTGTGACAGTTATTAAAAAAATCAGGGGGCCCTCAAGCTCGGTCTTTAACTGCTCAACAAAATAGCAATATCCTGCGCCTAGTGCATACTTCACTTAGTGGATGAAACCTTTTCGAACTTGCTATGCACCCACTGCGCGGCCTTAAGAGAATAGGCGCCGTAGCGTGTGTGCCCTTGGTAGAGAATGACTTTAAACCTCGAAGTCATTACGATAATCACATGTTCTGACACCCGCTGACAGTGCGCGTTTCAACACTCATTATATCTGCAATATTTCATGTTGCATTGTGAAGCATGTTCACAGGACGCGTGCGTTCGCAAAGCATGAAAGTTACTTTCACTGCATTTCCAAGCAGATGAAGTTAATTTCTCTCTATGCACAGGCAGAGGCGTGGCTGTGTACATCAAACCACAAGCACAACGAAAACAAGCAGTAACAGTCCGACACAAACTAAATTTCCTAAGTGCTGCCAAGGGCTCTACACTCGGCAACCACTCAGGTACATTCTTTTGAGTTTTCTACAGTTCAACAAACTTGGCCATACATTCACGGAAATACATTTCGTGCAGGCCGTGCATCCCGATTGCAATAAAAACCCGACGTACGGGCCCGCCATAAACAGTGAAGGCCACATAGCATAATTAAATCATAAGGCATTCCCTGTTCGTCCTCTATTGGCAAACATCTTCTACCACATGAATTTAAAAGTAATTCCTTTTTTAACGTACTTTGAAGTACACCCCAAAAATACACTCCCTCCCAACGATGTAAGAAAACATGTTCTATAGTTTCCGATTTTTCGCAAATAAGCCAATTTGTCCCCCAAACTGAGTAAAAACCACGCGCCTATGAACAGACAATAAAGCAAAAAAAAAAAGAAAAAAGGCATGGTTGTGTGGCGGACCATGCGGTTGCGACGCAAACGACCCGGGTTCAATCCCCACACTGATTCGGGTTATCTTACATTATTTATTTTATTTGCATCGTTCTCGATTTATCGGTCAAGCGCAAGAGGATCATTTGTCGCTCACAACAAATGACGCCGACACCAACTCCGGAATTTCCGCAATACGAGCTCTTTAACGCTATCACTTTAAAACAAGTGACGGCATGTGAACTTCGACTCAGGGGTTAAGAGGAAAAAAAAAAACTGGAGGTGACCCTAATATTTAGCATAGGTGTCACGTAGCTCTAATATCAATAGTTTAATAATCAAGTTTATTAATAAAGTAGAAAATAAACGCATAGGTTCTATGTTCAAATTTCACACCGAAATCACCACGCGTGACGTCACGAATGTCCAAATTAATTTGTCTCATTCAGGTGACATTGGCTCGACGAAATTTTCTGAAACATGGTATGTTCAGTGTCCAGCCCCTTCAGAGGTTGATCTAGTTAGTTTTATTAAATTATGAAGTGTGAATGCCGTAGTTGACGACGTCAAAATTGATGACGTAATGGTTTTTAGTGCGGGAATTTCAAGGCGGCGTTGCAACCTGCACTTTATTTTTGCGCGTTTCCTCGCTTATCAAGCGTCTGCTCACGGCAAGCGTGATGGTGATATCGGGACTGTGAAAAAGTATTTGGCCAGTGATAGCGAAATCGTATTTACTGTCCCTTCAGTATTGCAAAAACCGGAAGTAAGTGCTCGACCCAAAGTACTTCAAAGTGGGACAAGGGCGTCACTCGGTTCTTGAGCAACTAAACAGAAACAACGTTATTATGTAAGCGGCTATACTTTCGTAAAGCGCTGAAACGAGCCACTCATCAGTATCTTTTTCAGCTGCGATGTCTGTGCGTATAAAAGCAAATATGTTCCAAGAGATGAACTTGAGAGAATGACAGAATATTGCATATATGGTAGGAATGGAACATGCTGAAATCAGGGATCCGGACACCAACCGAAAATACTCAAACCAATATCAACGTCCCAGTTTCCTCACGCAATATTGGTTCACCTGATCCATGATTTCAATAAACATAATATTTATTTTACTTTAGACAACGACAATTCTGTAATAATGCCAGGCGTAGAAGTACATGTAACATTAACCATCAGTGAGACAGTAGCGTAAGATGCAGGGTGGGGAGAAGGGTGCCGCGAACCTTGGAGCACAAATTAGCATTTTCGCTATATTGCTCCAAATATGAAGGATACTGCTGAAAGGAACACTGCGTCAATAACCCTCCAAATTGATCACAACGGTGACCGATTAATTATAGTTCAGTACTTAATTTCAGTTGACGTGGCCAAGTTATTCGCAGAGCGAGTACATGCGAAGGGTCGCTAAATGCAGCTTCGCCGTGTCTGCACTGCGAGTACTCCCGAATTCGGCGTGGCGGCGGTTATAGGCCGCACACAGGTGTGAATATCTGTTGGCTTCAGTACATGGGCCTTCGGGTTGTGGGCCCGACGCCCAATCTTCAGCGCCCCGTCCGGTGACGGCCTTTTTCTCGCCACGTCCTCTTCGATCTATCTCGATCTTCAGCGGCCCACAATCGCTTCTTTTCGGGCACAATTGTCCACTACTGATTGAAGACCTTTGGACCTCGGTGTTGGCAAGTGATTGGCTTCCGAGATGCTCCAAGTTTTTTTTTCTTTTTCATTATGCCACTTTTACGTCGACTCCTCGCACCTCTTGCCCTCGAAGCATTATTTCGATGTCACCATCCTCTTTTAGGCCACCGCTCACACACACCATTCTTTTTATGTTGGCAACTCCATAGGCGCGCACTTCATTCATCACAATGTCATGTATTGTGCGATCCATGACGTCATGATGAAGTCATATGCTGAAGCCATAGCGTAATAATTATTTTGCAAGACTCGTCTCCGACGCCGCTTGACGGTCGCCGCCGACCATGTTCCCCGTTGGATTACGCATCTAAGGCTTTCACCTGAATATAAGTAATAAACCTTGAAGCCCCTATCGAATTCAGGTACCGTTTCTGGGGCCTCTTTAGCGCGCTTGGCAGAGCAAACACATGTAACAATAACGTTGCTGTTTTGAATTCTAGAAATATTTAGTCGGCGGTCTTCCTATAAAACTTTTTACTTCCATGCCCATATTCAGAATAGACTGAAAGAAAGAAAAAGAACAATTAGAACAATTACAAAGTGACTGAGACTAACTTCCTAAAGAAGTGTATTAATTGAAAAAAGTGCTATATTTAGGAGTCACACGTGCGCAATGGTGCAGTCTAAGTTTCAGAAATAGGTGCAATACCATTACGTTAGAAGCGAAATACATTATTCTTTTCTCTAGATTCATACGCGTTCAAGTAAATGCAAAAATGTTACCCGACATATTTGTAATAAGATTGCAAGGTCCAGTAGAATGTCTTGCAGAAGCGTCTGTAAGTTTTAAAAACTTCGTAGGAAACAATTTGCGCAATTCTGCAACAATTCATAAATTCCAGTTATATGAGAGATGAAATCACATCTGTTAAACTATTATATAGAGGGCTGGTCTCTCACCGACATAAACGTGATTCTTGCCACTATATTGAAAGTCAACAATACCAACCTTTGATCAAACAGGCTAAAAAATCTGGCATGATTTATCATACCACATAGATACGGATCACAACGCAGACAAATACTCACTGCATATATTCCATTTACGCAAATTGTCCGACTGCCATCAGCGTATAAGATTGTAACATTCTGTGTATGTATGCACACACTTAAGCGGAAAGTGTCGGTGACGCCGGCCCCGCCGCAGTGGTCTAGTGGCTAAGATACTCGGCTGCTGACCCGCAGGTCGCGGGTTCGTATCCCGGCTGCGGCGGCTGCATTTCCGATGGAGGCGGAAATGTTGTAGGCCCGTGTGCTCAGATTTGGGTGCACGTTAAAGAACCCCAGGTGGTCAAAACCTTCCGCAGCCCTCCACTACGGCGTCTCTCATAATCAAATGGTGGTTTTGGGACGTTAAACCCCACAAATCAATCAATCAATCGGTGACGCCGACGATGAGGTCGATAATAACCTGTAGTCCTGACACACTTGTTATATAATAAAGTACATCCCTCTCCTGTCATTGCGTTGAAGATTGCGAGCTGGTCCTCCTGGCATATAACGCGTGCAACTTGGTGTTCCAGTGGCAGTGATCTGCACGTGGCAGACACACGGATCACTTTGATCTAAGCTAAAAGGCGGACAAGTTAAACATAACAGGGATGCACGTAGCTGAAGTAATTTCATGGCCAGAAAGATGGCGTGGCTTCCGCGTTTGAAATATCATCAACTTTTGTGGATACGATACCAGGCAGGCTGTGACAAAAGTGTCTTGTAAGAGTGTCACCTCAGAAAAAAAAAATATTGTTGGTGTACACCGATACAGATAATTTCCGAGTCGTTTCAAAATATATTTTGCCACGCAAAATTTCGGAATAGAATCCCATTACCAATGACGTTCCAACCACGAAATCTGACACTGCACTCTTGATTGATTGATACGTGAGGTTCAACGTTCCAAAACCACCATATGATCATGCCGTAGTGGAGGGCTCCGGAAATTCAGACCACCTTGGGTTCTTTAACGTGCACCCAAATATGAGCCCAGGGGCCTACAGCATTTCCGCCCGCAACGGAATTGCAGCCGCCGCAGGCGGCATTTGATTCCGTGACCTGCGGGTCAGCAGCCGGGTACCTTATCCACTAGACCACCGCGGCGGGGCGACGCTGCATTCTACTTCATGTTATGATGTTGTGACTATGTTGTCATAAAAAATATAGAGTTTGTGTCAAATGCCTTTTTTTCTGTATATTCTACTTCCTTAGTGTACGTGATACTTGAAAATATGTCTTTACCGACAACACTACTCTGTGAGCCCCCCTTGCAATGCCTTATGGCGGTGAGGTTACTGAATGAATAAATAAATAAATAAATAAATAAATAAATAAATAAATAAATAAATAGATAAATAAATAAATAAATAAATACAATAAAAAAATAAATAAATAATAAATAAATAAATTAAAGATAATACATAAATAAATTGTAATAAGGCATATTTCTGCTTTGAAAGTCGGCACCCTCCTTTTGGTAACGCGTTCGTAGAGGTCTACATTCAGTAGAGGTCTATGAGGCATTGGTTCTTCATCACCATAGGCACA
Organism: Rhipicephalus microplus; assembly: GCF_013339725.1. Lineage (NCBI taxonomy): Eukaryota > Metazoa > Arthropoda > Arachnida > Ixodida > Ixodidae > Rhipicephalus > Rhipicephalus microplus. The sequence continues at coordinate 100,060,001 of NC_051167.1, read as the reverse complement.
CAGGGTTTCCTTCAGAAGGGAGGGGAGGTTCACCACAGTGCCCTCCCCTCTCTATTAATTTAATGTATGCGGCAGATCTTGCAGCTCACGACTACAATCCCGGACACCCAGCTCCAGTCGATCAAACGCGCTGACGAGGTGGCGACCAGGCACGGCCTGACAGCCCTCGCCACTTAAGAAACCGCCAGTTGCCTTAATAAAGTTGCCCACTACTACTTGCACCCCAGTTGTCTTTTACGTGACTCAAAAAAGCGGCCCACCTGCACCCCTCACCTCCTGTGTGCAGCCCTATGTTCACCAGAAGAACTCGTTTTTTTGGCGAGTTGGTGTCTTAGTTTGCTGAAATTTTCGTTACTGGCGCAATACTTGGAACATGAAAATGAAGGAGAGAAAGAGGCAGATTGGTGCCCGTCTGCGTCTTTCCTGCTTCATTTTTAGGTTCCTAGCTTTGCGGCAGTTACAAAATGTTCAGCCAACTAAGTTCACCACAGTCTTCTAACTTTCTAAAATACCGTTTACGCAAAATTGTCTTTGCGTGCTCGTGTAACGCAGGTATTACTTACTCTTTCTTACCTGGGAAGCAGAAAAACGCAAAGCGGTCACGCAGGAGCAAGTGTGTATAGTAGACACCTTGCATGTTTTTAGCGTTCCCGTCCGCAAAGTTTGCGCAGGGCTAACGATGTTGCCGTTGGAACCGGAAGCGAAAAACTTCGGAGAAGTTAGCGAGCTCTCTTACGGCAAGGCGAGAAACGCAGAAGCAGAGACTTATATTGCATTCACTTCACCTGTTGGGACGGAAGTTTACACTGTCGAAAAGACAGTGTAAATGCAGTACAACGAGCAACTTCTAGGCTTCTGCGTCTGCTAACACTGCAGCTGATATCGCGCGTATTATATGGTCTCTAAACCACTCAAATTTGATTGATCGATCCAGTGATTGATTGATATGTGGGGCTCAACGTCACAATGCCACCATATGATTACGAGAGATGCCGTATTAGATGGCTCCGCAAATTCGACCACCTGTGGTTCTTTAACGTGCACCCAAATCTGAGCACATAGGCATATAGCACTTTCGCCTCCACCGAAAATACAGCCGCCGAAGCCGGGATTTGAACCTGCGACCTGTGGGTCAGCAGTCGAGTACTTTAGCCACTAGACCAACTCAGTGGGGTAAAGCACTAAGATTTCCAAGACAACAAAGTGGTTTCTTCCTTGTCCTCACTAGCCTTTAAAAAATCTATATTTCCTCCTTGCCAGATATTTCTACATAAGTACGAAGACAACTTTAACCCTAAGCTTGAAGCAATTCTGAATCTCGCGATTTTAGGTTGCACGCTGTTCTCCATGCTTGCGCAGTCGAAAACGTACCAGACAAAGTGGTATCAGTTATTGCGCACGAACACAAGGCAGGACAGCAGTGCGACTGCTTTGAAAAGCACGAAACGAGACAATTGACAACTTATATTTTCCTGTATGAACCAATCCAAAGCTTATTTTCTCATTGCATTACAAACAGACTGTCGGCGTCTGCAATAGCGCGGCAAAGACAAAAACTACCAGCAAATGACAAAGCGATTGTTCTTTCCGTTGAAAAAGGTTGTTGGGGGTTCTTTAAAAATAGCAAGCCCAGCTAATGCTACGCGCATGAATAAGATTGATTCGCCAGTTGCATCAAGCAGCCGGTGTCAACGTTACTTCGAAAACGGAACCAGACCCCCTGCCACCGCAGTGCTCGAACGAAGCCTGCGGTGAACGTGTAATCTTCGATTAACGTCGACTGGCCTAGCAGGAAACGCGATTTTTCGCTTTCAACATTAATGTCTTATCATCCACGTTTCAGGGTCGGCCGATACCAGTGATAATGCGGCCAGGGTACACTGTTTCCACGTAATAGCTGATCACGGCGTTGACGTACGCTAACACACACAAAATAATAGAGTCTGACAGTCCATAGAAAAATGGATGAAAGCATTCCACGTGGTCAGCTGATGCATTGAATGCGTCACGAACCGACCTGAGTTGTATTGTTCTACAGCATTCTCAAGCAAGATCTCGGTTAGAAACAATCTAGACATTGTTATAGCGCGATCCTACCACAGTATGCAAAATTTTCCCGGTTATTAGAATGCACATAGAGGAGGTGAAGCGTGCTGGCTATTCACATAGTGACAATGAAGTTACTCGCTCTGCAGTATTACTGCGCTGGTCACCGTGTCCCTTTCGTCTGTGTCCTCATGTGTGCACGTCAACGATTCAGTATGTTACTCGTTTTGTTTAGAGGAGCCCGTCTCGGATGCACAGTTCCCAGTAGCAGCTTTGCTCGCAATAAATTCTTCATCCGGTACGAGCCCCCACCTCAAAGCTGTGCACATTGTTGTGGAGTTATGTGCCTGTCATTGGTGCAGCTGCTGCGATCTATAGCTCGTTTGTCATTATACAGTGCAGTCACCATTGCGATATATATCACTACTGCTACATATTATCGCTATAACTATATACTACGCGGCCGCAACTATATAGTTTATTGGCAAAGCCCCCCCTATAGATAAAGCCTCTCAGAAGATATGCAGCATTAAGTGATTACGCGGCCGCCTCTGCCTTGGCACGAGTCGTGCTGTCGCATAACCTTATCACCTGTACGTCGTATTATCGGCGTGCTTCTTCTCGTAGTCTGGGTTGACTATACGCATATGCGGAGGTCCCTGACCATATGCGTGTTGCTGTGAATTTCAAAAGACTATGAGAAGGAGCTGCAGCTAAAGCCAGCTGCAGTGATATCGGGTGCCAGGGACGTAACCAAATTCATTTCTCGTGGGAAGGGGTGGGTGTGTATGGATGGATGGATGAAAGAACTTTATTAGGGTCCAATAGGTCATGCTAGTGTCCTAGGTCGAAGTGGGCCGCTCCCACGTTGGGACCAAAAGACCCGGCCTTTTAGCCACCTCGCGGGCCAGTTGGTCTGCCCATAACTGTCCCTCTAATGTAGTATTGCGCAAAACTGCGTCCCATCGATTTTCAGTATTTTCCTTGTCGCTGCGTAACGCAGAGCAACGCCAGAGCTTATGGGCAAGATCTATGGTGTCGTGGCATTTATCGCATGTTGTGGGAACACACGACTCCGGATAAATCCTGTTAATCGACAGCGGTTTCGGATAGTTCTTTTTTTGTAATCGCCTGAGGTAATGGCCTGGGCTCTGTTTAGTTTACTGTGTGGAGGGGGCAAGACTCTGCGTCAAAGATAGAAATGTTTCGTTTGCTCGTTGTACGAAAGGAGGTAATCCTTGCATGCTGGAACCTCAGCATCTTCTTGGCTTGTGGCTGCATGGTTGACAAGTCTTAGTGCAGCATTGTGGGCAGATTCGTTGAGGTTCGCGGGAGCACCGTTGATTTCTCCCATGGGATCAGGAAACCAAATAATCGTGTGTGGCTTCATTAAACACTTATTTGGCAATGCATTGCAATTAGTGCGTGTGCTCTCTCTGTTCCACGACACTACCTTGGTATATAGGAACCGAAACAAGACGTCAAGAGAGATAATGGAGGCTTATCTTACAGACAAGCAGAAAGACAAGCGTGCTAGCCACCCTTCGGTAGCCTTACTAGAGAAAGAAATTTCGCTCATGTCTGTTTATCAATGAAATTGTTATCGTTACGTCTGATATGTGCGCAGTGCTGTTGTTTTTTTTGGTGGCCAGATAGCGCAGATACGAGGGGTGTAAAGTCAATGTTTTTCAAAAAATAAACCAGTTATATTAGATTGATTGATTGATATGTGGGGTTTAACGTCCCAAAACCACTATTTGATTATGAGAGACGCCGTAGTGGAGGGCTCCGGAAATTTAGACCCCCTGGGGTTCTTTAACGTGCACCCAAATCTGAGCACACGGGCCTACAACATTTCCGCCTCCATCGGAAATGCAGCCGCCGCAGCCGGGATTTGAACCCGCGCCCTGCAGGTCAGCAGCCGAGTACCTTAGCCACTAGACCACCACGGCGGGGCGTGGTATATTAGATTGCGCCCGTTTGTCTTCCTTTCGATGTCCCTGTGTGCTTGCGCACAAATTTCAATATTGATTACTTTTCCCTTGAGCATTTCCAGAGCCTGTCTAGAGATAACTCATTTGGCAAATGCTCGCACGGCTTCCCTAGAGTCGCTGTGAATCCTCGATCTGTTTGGGTACAAAAGTGTCAATGTAATAGCTACTTGGATGAAACTTCCCTGTACGCGTGTTCATGTCTGTGTTTGTAGGTTTTTGTCTATATATATTTATTAGACACGCAAAATTGAAACTTTTCAGCCAGAGAGAGCGAGCTTGCCCCAACCTCTAGTCTTCTACTGGCTCCGTCAGTGTTGGCAGTGAAAGACAACTTACGCCAATATTTCTAAACGCTCTTTGAAAAGTGCGTCTTAGCGTTATTCGTGTGTACTTAGAGACCGCACATTTCTCGATCACGAAGTTTCAAAGTAATGATACATATCAAGTTAGAAATATTTTTAATTATTGTTTGGTTAGCTAACATGCCAACTATGAAGCTGTAGAACGCAATAGATGATACTGCATCGAGGTTTCATATTCAACTAATGCATAAATTCACAAGTGTTCTTGTTTTTCAAAAAAAAAAGAAAAGCCAGTGAAGTACGCACAATGTCGCGGAGACCACATTTTCGATGGGAGGCGAAATGATTGATGACCTTGTACTTATATCTAGATGCACGTTAAAGAACACCAGGTGATCGAAATTTACGGAGCTCTTCTCAACGGCTTTCCTCATGATCCTATGGTGGTTTTGGCACGTAAAACTTCAAGTATTATTATTATCAACATGCGCTATAAAACGTATACGAAAACGCAAGCAAGCCTTGACAGATACAAGCGCTTATTCAGTCATAACCATTTTCTTCAGAACATATCAATTGCACCATGCATTTTACTTATGAGTAATATGAAGTAATCAACGAATATTAATCGGCGTAACATGGACCACACCTTAACCTTGCGCGTTGCTTATTAAATCTGCTTTTTCGTAACAGAATAGGAACTGATATGCCGATGCAGACGGCATACATAATTCAAATAGGCGCAAATTAAAATAGACGCATGCTCCTTAATTAGCTCGGAGCCACGTGACGTAGTTTGGTACGTCACGCATTACGTCATACCACTGTCCATGTATGGTAATCTGCTGTTGAGTAAATGCAATTTACTAATCAGGGTAAATGCAATTCGATTGATATGTGGGGTTTAACGTCCCCAAACCACCATATGATTATGAGAGACGCCGTAGTGGAGGGCTCCGGAAATTTCGACCACCTGAGGTTCTTTAACGAGCACCGAAGTCTGAGCACACGGGCCTACAACATTTCCGCCTCCGTCGGAAATGCAGCCGCCGGGTAAATGCAATTCGCGAATTTGCTATACAGCAGGTAGTCAACTTTGGTACCTGAATTTGAGTATCTTTAGTCACTGACGGTACACTAGGCTAGGCGGCACCACGCTATGGCTCTGATTACAACAATGTGGAGCCCGCTTTCGACCCGACCCAGAGCACTCGTGTTGCAGCCGAATACACAGCCATTCACCATTGCAATCGGAGGACAGTAGAAAAAAAAAACATGTTCATTTTTGCAACAGCGTACACGATGAACTACACCAAAGAAGGCTTAGCAACAAGAGCACTCGCTGACAACTGAGTAATTTTTTCCAACGAAAGAGACATAGGTGGCGCGCGCATGTTTCGTTCCTTGTTTCCTCTCTTTTTCTGGTTTGTTTGAATTAAGCAATGTCAGCGATAGTGTTGTCTTCTTTTGTGTCTCTCGTCCTTGGCGCTATTTCAGAAACGAACCCCCTACAAACAAGCCCCAATATTCTCCCCATTGCCACAGAAAACAAGTCTACCAGGTCTTTTGCTGCAAACAGAAGCCAGTTGACGCCAGCTCCGCGTGAACAGATGCAAGTCACACTCCAAGATATAAGTAAGAGGGCCTCAGAGCGCCTCGAGTCGGAACCAGGCGCTTTGAAAGAACCGGCGTAACGTACTCAGCAGAGCACTCCATTTCGACCAGCCGAATGTGACGCCCCTGTCCTCTGGAGCACTCGAGTTCTCAGGAGGGCTCGAAAACGACATGTACAAAGAGCACACCAACCTGGCACTCGGTTATTTCTGGGTACTCATCTCAAAAGGTGTCCCTATAAGGTTCTGCAAAGGCCCCTGGGCCTACCTTGACCCCCACAGCCTTGGTGAAATAGTTGAGAATCCACCGCTGCTGTCTAAATACTGGATAAGTAGGCACAAGCGCACTTCTGGCCTGGCACTTGGCAGAAGTAAGTTATAGTCGCTCGGGAGGGCACCCACTCCGCGGGAAACTGGCGCAATGGAACCGCCAGACCTAAAATTGGGGTCATTATCTTTTACTCAATTTCGTCGCTAGAAATCACCGTTAAAACGAAAAAATAGCAGCAGTGACAAGTGACCTGTATTAGTGAATATGTCAGCATCAGGTAATATAAAGGCTGTCACAGCTGAATGGCTGCGTGCTGAGCATGAACTTCCCGCAGCGGGAAAATGACAAAGTGTCTCGTTAAAAGTAGGGCGGCCTGATAAGCTGGAATACTTTCTCGGAGTTCTCTTTGTTTAATTTTGTGCAGCATCGATGCGCAACACCGACAGCGCTATCTGCCAGCGTCTGGTGCGCCTACAAGTCCGTTTGCGTTTAGCGCATATCTGTCCAGCGCTGTATGACATTTGTTCCGCGTATTGTTTAGTGACACCGAACTCATGCGCAATGTCGGAGCCTTTTATTTTTTATCGCTGTCAGTATGACCGTCGTGAAAGTGATTTAGTTGAGCGCAATGGCTGATTGTCAGGTTTTGCAGCCACATTCAGATACGGGGTACGATGTGCGATTATTCATTGCTAAAACAAACAAAGACACGTCAAAGTTTCACCAGCAAGCGCGAAGCAATTATGCAATAGAAACAAACTGAAATGCCATAAGAACTAGCAGCGAACATGGCTGCTGCAACGAGAACTGACCTTCATGCAACCTATCGCTTCATCACAAAGTTAGCGACGAAAGCACGCAAAACGCTCGTAGATAAGACTCGGTCATTTATTGAACGCAGCTTGGGGCCATATGATGTGGGTTCAACAGATGTAGGTCAAGGTACAGCATAGGCGTAAGCTGTGTTTCTCTTTAAGGGGGGTGGGTGATTGCGGCAGCACCTCTTTTCTATTAGGTCATTTCATGGGGCTGACTAGCACCCTACTTGTCTTAGGTGAGTAGGGAGCGGCTGCGTCTTTGCCTCCCCTTTCTACCAGTGCCCATGCACACGCCTATGAGAAACGGGACCGCACGTGGTACGCAGCTTAACCCACCCGATTCCGGTGCAAGACCAGTGGGACGATGCCCTTTACGTCGCTCACTACGACCCTTCGCGACATGTCGCAGGTAATGGTGAACATATCCGTGCCACTCTTAAGCACCTCAGCGATCTGCCTACCACCTGCGGTAACGTAGTGCAATAATGGCACGCCGTTAGAATGTAAGAAGGTGTATGCCTTCGTGGTTGAGCCGTTTAACACACTTGACGGGATGTAAGAATGGGCTTCTCGGGGAGATGCCATCGTGAAACTTGTGGCGTACGAAACGGACACGGACGCGGGTTCGAATCCCACTTGGACACGAACGACCCTGGTTCGGTCCCCACACTGCCAGACTTTTAATTTATTTTATTTGCGTCGTGCTCGACTTTTCGGTCACTAATAAGATGACAGTTCTTCGATCACAGAGACCGACGCCGGCGCTGGAATTTCTACGACACGAGCTCTTTAACGCTTTCGCGTTAATAGCGAGTGTTCTCATCATTCGGCCGTCCAGCACACTGTCAGAGCATCGCAGAGCATAGCAGAGCCTTGCATAGAATAGTACCGCAAGACGGTAGCAAATACAGCTGAGGAGAAATGAAAAAAAATGAGAGAGGAGAACGAATCAGAAGAGAGAGAGAAATTTATAACAAGGCAAGAAAAAGAATTGATTGATTTGATTTATTTGTGGGGTTTAACGTCCCAAAACCACCATTTGATTATGAGAGACGCCGTAGTGGAGGGCTCCGGAAATTTTGACCACCTGGGGTTCTTTAACGTGCCCCCAAATATGAGTACACGGGCCTACAACATTTCCGCCTCCATCGGAAATGCAGCCGCCACAGCCGGGATTTGATCCCACGACCTGCGGGTCAGCAGCCGAGTGCCTTAGCCACTAGACTACCATGGCGGGGCGGCAAGAAAAAGAAGGCGAGAGGGCGAAAGAGCGACAAGACAGAGAGAGAGATAGAGATAGAGAGAGAAATAAGAACGGGAAGAAAAATATATAAATATATATATATAAATAAATATATAAATAAATATATAAATATATAAATAAATAGAAATTCACCTTTGCCTGCTGATCTTTTTTCAATTCCTAAACGCAATACGCGACATGCTTCGAATGGTAATTTCAATCTGCCCAAATGTTTTAATGTTTACGGAGAAAGACTGATACAGTTTAGTGGAACAAAAATATGGAACACGGTCCCCCTAGAGATTAAAACGGCACGTAATTTCAGCATGGCATGTAATCATTTTTTCTGTGGAGTCAAGACATGTAAGCATGTGTGTGTGATTCGATTTTCATTGTATTTTTTTAATAAGTGCCTATGTATAGAAACTAGCTGCAAGCTAATAAGTATGCATATCTGCAAGAAAAAATGTATTACTGTGTTATCTGTATCACATGATTGTTTTTTTATGTTGTTACCTCAGAGCTGACCTGTACACTTTTTTATGTTGCACATTGTATTGGACCGTCCACTAGCCACTTTAGGCTATCGGTCCAAATAATCCCTGTAATTGCATATATCTATTTATGAAAATAAAGCTTCATTGATTGATTGATTGATTGATAAAGATAGAAGGCAAAAAACCGACTACACTAAAAGGGAGATAAACAAAGAGATAAAATGAAAGAGAATAAAAGAGAGAAAGAGAGAGAAGAACCGAGTTACAGATGAAGAAAACTGATTAGACAGGAAGAAAAAAAGGTTGGGACGAAACGGAGAGATGGAAGGCGATTGCTTGATATGTGGGGTTTAACGTCAGAAAGAGAGAGATAGAAGATGAGCGAGCGACTAACAGAGTAAGAGAAATCGAAAAAGAAACGCATACAAAGAAAGACAACAAAACAAAACAAAGGAAGTAGAAATAGAAAGAAAAAGCCAAAAAATAGAGACGGAAATGTATCATCATCATTTATACAGTTGATGCAAAAAAAAAACAAACACAAGAGGGCAAAAATAATAGAGATACAGTCGCCATGTATAATATAGTATCGGGCACTGCGCCGTGCTCCCGACCGGGTTGCAGAAATTAGGTCTTGATCTTGATACATAATGACGCTCTTGGCCAAAGTGAGTACTTCATAGGGCAGCTGCTCGCGTATCTCAGGTGACAATAAAGTGAGTACTTCATAGGGCAGCTGCTCGCGTATCTCAGGTGACAATGCGAGAGAGCAAACAACATGGCATCATTTCACCTCAGGTTTCACCACAACATATCAGTTCATTATCTCCTCCAATGCACAGTACCTAGCGCACACCATACAGATAACCTCCGAGACTGGTAATTGGAACACTGAAAGAGTTTCCACACGAGTTGCATTCATTTTACTATTATTGTCCCAAGTACTGGCGTTGAGATCCACGAAAAAAAATATCCAGGTGTCTCGGAATGCACTCAATATATTTCTAGTGCTGCATCTTCAAAAAAAAAAAAAACCTTCAGGTTTCAAATCTACGCCTTTGTGTAAAACGATTTGTTAAGAATGTCGCAAAAAGCACCACACGTGGACTTTACTCGGATGACTTATGGCTATTTTAAGAAAATAACATTTGCAATAAATGCAGCTGAAAGTACACCTGAATGAGTAAACTTCGATGGCCTTTCACTCTGAGGCTGCGAGCTTGATACATCATCGTAATTTATGTACCGTTAAGCGAACGTAAATGTACCTTTAGAGGAACACTATAGAGCAAAACGATTACTCGCTTAATAGTAAAGTACCATTTCACACTGCCGCAAAAACCATTATTACTGCGACACGACGCTTGGTAAGCGAGAAAACGCGTGAAAAGAAAATGCGAGTCGAGACGCCAGCTTGAGACTCTCGCACCAAACAACGTGACGTCATAGATTTTGAAGGCGTCTACTAGGCTCTACGTAGCTTCTAATAAATAAAAATGAATTTAATTGCCACCTGTGAATGCCATAGACCTAGCATACGAAGTTTCAGCAAATGTCATCAAGCCAATGTTGCTAAAATATGAAAAATGCACGTGAAAATTGTATTCACGCACGGAGATTTCGGCGCGAAATTTGAAAATAAATTTCGATTTTCTCAGCTAATAGTGAACTTATGATAGTGGAACATATGGCATTGACGTTATCATAGTGAAATTTCTGAACCTAAACCAAAGCATTGTTTCTCTGTAGTGTCCCTTTAATGGGCATTGTATGTGTGGTTATCCCTTGTCGGCACCACGGAGAATATGAAGTGCTTCATGGTGAGTGCGAACAAATAATAACCACCATTCACAACCTTAAAGCACATAAACAAAGCTTGTTAGAACAGTTATTGAGACACGACTAAAACAAGTACGCAAATGAGAAAACCGATAAACGCCAAAAATGAGGGGGGGGGGGGGGAGCTACTGCTGGGGCTGCCGAGAGTAGTGTTCTAGTAATAATCAAGTGCTTCACTTTTACACAACTTTTCTCACTCCTGACTTTGTCCAGAAGCACATAATATTCTGTTATTAAAAGTAGTGCAAAGTACACATACAGAAGTGGGGAACAGAAACACGTCACTGACTATATCAACTGAAATTTATTTGAAGAACGCAACACCATCGACGGCGAGGCCATCAATAGGGTTCCTTAAGTATACCTGTGTGCACGTTCTTCAAACTAATTTCCGGTAATGGCCAACGTGGTGTTTCGGCTTTCCTTTTGTTTCTTTTGCGCTACATTCTATAATGCAATCATAACAACTCGTAAAGCAAGAGAGCCTTGTAAAGTACATTACAATACGATGAGGCAGTCGACGGAAACGACGCGCTGGCAGCGTTAGCCGAACAGTGATTTCGTTCAACGCTTTATTTATTTATTTATTTTATTTTATTGATACTGTAAGCCTTAACAGGCTCATACAGGAGTGGGAAGAAATTATACAGATTGTCATTTTCACATTAGACCACACACACAAAAAAAAAAAACAATAAAGCGGACGTTGTGATGATCTAATGGGTGATCTAATGGGCGGACAAGAAAGCGGACGTTGTGACGATCTAATGGGTGCACGGTAGGATTAAACGTTTGCGTTATTGCTCAAACGTTGTAAAGGCAGCTTATGGAGAAGTGAGATTCGCCCCTTTCATTTCCCGTTACACATTCCTCTTTCGAAGCATGTTCGCAACAAATCGGCATGCGGAACAGCCGAGAAATATCGATGACGACAGAACGAGGATCAACTACGGTGACTTGTTCTCTTACCGATTAGGAAGTGAGTGGTGCCAGTATCTTATCGGCGTACCGCGATATATATGTGAGATACGAAAAACACAGGGTTGATGCGTCGCGTAAGCCAACACTTGCCAGGTGGAGAGGACAGAGCCAGTTGCTTCAACTTCTGTTAACGGCCCTGAATACCGAAAGGTATGTATAAACCACGTCTTTTGCGGGCGAATCGTGGCAATCCGCGCGTGCGAAAAACAAAAGAAAGTGTGAGGACGCTCGAGCCTCACGAACTCGATAGCGTTATCAGGCCCCGTTCGCACATCCTTCTCGATCGATTGCCCAGCTTCGCTACTCGGTGCAGACCAGCACCTGTCCATTCCGTAATGAAAGTAGCACCCGTGCGAGTGACGTTGGCCGTTTAAAATTATCCCAGAATGCTTACTGGAACTATAGTTGCGAAATGCCCACTATAGACCACTTATGGTGCATTCAGATGACGGACCGAATCCGGATTTGTCGTGGACGCGGACAGCTAATCCGCGGATGGTCCGCCTGCAGGCGCATCCACACGACGGACGGTGTCCTAGGGAAAAACAGCCGGATTACCCTCGACAGCAGATTCGGCGCTCACCTGCGCCCGCTGGCAGCAGACCGGTTTGAGAGTATTCAACATGGATGCCCGCAAGAAGCGAAGCTTGGCTGCGATGTCTGTCGTGTTGTGACAAATGAACGAGTAGTGTTATTCCTTCAGGAGAAAAGGGAGTTGCTAGCAGGATATTCTTTCAACTACATTATTCCCCACTTGTAGAACTTCTAAACGCGTCTCTCGCCTTTTTTTTAGAAGCGGCACGTCGCCGGTTGCAGAAGTTGGAACATTTCACCACCATGACGGCTAAGAATCTCGCGTGTTAAGCGACGGCGGCGACATTTCCCGAACCACCAAAAGTGATTTCTGCATATTTAATCACCTGAGAACAAAGTCTCCGGAAACTAAGTAAACAATGCTCAAGCGTAGATGATGCCGACCAGTCATGCAGCTGTCCGCGAGCCATGGAGGACATGCCGCGAGCAGACGAAAAGTGTACTGGTTGCCACCGACCCCAAGCTATTCCGCTGAAGTACCGGCTTTCTCCCGCCAGAATCCTGATGTGAGAAACAGGTTGAGTTCATCTGTCCGCGAGCCGCGCGGACGAGTCGCGGACGAGGGGAATCGCTGATGTGAGGTCACGTGACGCGCCGTCCGTCCCGCCACATCGGGATTCGATCCGTCGTCTGAATGCACCATTAACGAATGGGTTACGAAAGACCTTCGTGTTTTTCATTTTGGTAACAACTAAACTAACAGTGCTACAGTAGACGCGTACGCATGAAGACGGTTGGGTTGGTGCATACGATGTTTTGTGGCCTGATTAATTCACGTCGCAGTGCCCAAAAACAACGCACAAAAACAGCCCATGATGGCGGCTCCCACATGTCTTACGAAAAATAGTCTATAAGCCATAATTCTTGATTCTGCGAAGCATCCCATTCCCGTTTGGAACTACGGTTAACTCCTTCTGTATATACTTATGACGCACTTGACGTTTTGTTCGTCTCAAATAAATAAATTTTCGTTTTCATTCACTACGCCTCCGTGAGGTGGCACGAGAAGCTACGCAGTGGCGTACTTTGTGGATGCTTTTGCTGCTGATGGCGACTAAGGATGTGAGAGTGCTTTGTGATGCATGGGCCTTCAAAAGCCTCACTGGCCGTGCGATTCACACACCGTGACGTTTGCCACGATTCTACGTTCTAATTGCGCCATATTACACGCGTCAAGGAGACTGCTCGCCTTGGTAGGCGTAGGCAGGAACATTTTGGGGGCGGGAGTAGGGGCACACCACTGGGTGGGGGTTGCCTTGGCAGATGTGGTCGAGTATCATTTTATACTACCTATGTCAAGGAGAAAAAAAAAACATTCAAGGGAGGGGGGCATGGGTTAGGTGTACTACCCCCTGGCTACGACGCTGCCTTCTATCACATGAGGTTCATACAGGAATTTTCTTTTTCAGGAATAGCTCCGAACAAAGGCGCGTACCTCCGAGTTAGGCTATTTGCGTTCCATGCCGAAGAGCAGAGTTTGATTCCCAGTTGACCCAAGGTTTTCATCATTTATTTATTGGAACCTATCTAGTATTTCCGCTGATGGACAACGTTTACTTTTCGTTCACAGCCAGAGTCACTGACGCAAACACCGACTACGGCATTCTAGCGAAACGAGCTCTTTCGCGCTATCGCAATAATACTATAGTCATCCTCACACAGCAGTGATGGAAGGAGTGTTATACCAAATATCGCTTATTCACAATTTATGGACTATATAATGAAAGTACGTGGGGTTTTATGCCTCAAACAACGATATGATTGAGAGACGCCGTACAGTACGACTTATACGCCAGTTGTGCGTTCTTGAAGTAACATGAAAATACGAGTCCATACTAATCTTGCGCTGTAGTGTAAAACACTTCACCCAAATTTCGAATGAGGACATTCTTAAAGCCCGTTGGATCAGCTAGCGCAAACTATCTACGGATGTAGATAGTTCATATATATATATATATATATATATATATATATATATATATATATATATATATATATATATATATATATATATATATATATATATATATATATATATATATATATATATATATATATATATATATATATATATATATATATATATATATGGTAGCAGGTGGCGTCTTTATCATGAAACTGTTTTCTTTGCGTGAACTTTTGCCCGGAAAACAAAGTCAATAGACAGCAATACATGCTGTACACACTAGTGGCGAAGAACAGAGCATCGGTAAAATTTCTCATCTCATCTGTGCTTCTGTCTCTCCCTGACCCGCTTGCTTTCTCTAGGAATCCAGTTAGTTATCCTTAATGACCCTTTTTGTCTCTTTTTTTTGCGCTGACTATTTTGATTAGGTTACACCCATAGAATTTCATACAATAATACCTAGAGAGTAATCTGGCATTGCGATAGTGTACCCCCATGAAAATTATGGAAAGTACAGGCTTCGCATTGGATAGGGCTAGCTAGCAATCTGTTTACAAACCTTTTCTTACAGTTTCAGTGTCGTTCTTCGCGCAGCGCGGGTAGTGGGGTGTGGTGAAAGGCACTGAAGTAGTGCTTTTCTTTTTCGAAGAGGCTGAAGACCACTAGGTCTCTTGTTTAGCTGTGATGTTCGAGCTTTAGAAGTCGTATTTGTCAGTTTAAACGAGGCGTCGTCCACTCACCGCTGCGTGTGGATGTAGCGTTCCATGTCAGTGCAGGATATCGCGTCAAATTCATGTTTTTTTCACGAGCGCGCCTTGCCTAAACTTACTTAAGTCGACTGAAAAACGGTGACGAAGCTAAGTAGACGCACCGTGAAGCTTCACTGACTCGGTCTCGTAACAGAACCGGAGGTGTGTTGGGGGCAGAGCACTTGGAAAGATGCACCTAGCGTCGCAGAAGACGAAACGTTAAGTGTTTCTCACTTAATACTCTACTGGTATTTCCGTAAATAGATAATGCGTACTTTCGAGAGAAAAAGAAGCATGCTTGTTTTCAAGTGTTGTAAAGAATATTTCATTAAATCTTAATGCCAAATCTGAAACGCAATGGCAGAGCGATGCATACCCTGGTGGTTAACTTTGCCCAGGTTTCACTTTTGTCGCCTCGTAACGAAAACCTTTTGCAATAAAGTTTGTGTACGAATAAGTGAAATAAGTTTCAATGCAATATAGGTTCATATCACATTGTTTTACACTCGGAAAAGAAGCGTCGCGAATCTGAAGGGTGTAATGCATCCGAAGCAGATCCAAGGCCTGTACTTCCCATAATTCCTATAAGTGTACAAGCGCCACTGAAGGAACCCGCGTAGACACTAGTGCCAGATTCCCCTCTAGATATTATTGTATGAAATTCTATGCAATACCCCCCCCCCCCCCCCTAGCCCCATTTTCTACATTACTTGAAATCCTTCGTTATTATGAAAAGGCGCTGCTAAGGTATGCGATAAACACAGACGATAAATGGATTCATCGTCCGTGTTCATCGTTTCTCTAATGACATAAACAGACATAATAGATGAGCAGCAGCCCGTTGAACTAGGACCACGTCTCCACTTGACTGACCACAAGCTGGGTGAATATGATATGCAAATAGTAGTACTTTTGATAGATCAAATGTGGCTTAGTATGGCAAAAACGTGGAGAGCAAAGTGTGGTTTAGAAGGAGTCATGCTAGGGTGAAGAATAAGTGAAGGGGGGAAATGGTTATGGAATAGCATAGCCTTGTATTGAGAGTTAAGTGGTGGTGAGTGGAGGAGGGAAGTGAGCTTGAGGTTTCAGGCGTGCTAGGGAAGGTGACCAGTTCCGCTGTTTCCTCAATGCTTGTAAGACTTGTGCGTGGCTGCCCCAACTTTATCAAAGGTGGAATTTGAAATCATAGCTTATGCGTGCCTTCTATGTGTTTGTAAGTGTGCGTGGACACACACACACACACACACACACACACACACACACACACACACACACACACACACACACACACACACACACACACACACACACACACACACACACACACACACACACAAAGTTTGTGTACGAATAAGTGAAATAAGTTTCAATGCAATATAGGTTCATATCACACTGTTTTACACTCGGAAAAGAAGCGTCGCGAATCTGAAGGGTGTAATGCATCCGAAGCAGATCCAAGGCCTGTACTTCCCATAATTCCTATAAGTGTACAAGCGCCACTGAAGGAGCCCGCGTAGACACTAGTGCCAGATTCCCCTCTAGATATTATTGTATGAAATTCTATGCAATACCCCCCCCCCCCCCCCCCCCCCCTAGCCCCATTTTCTACATTACTCATACCAAAGCCAGGACGTCCGCTCAATTCGCCTAATGCATATAGACCAATAGTTATGAACTCTGTATTCAGTAAAGTATTAGAAAGACTCTTAAATGCTCGTCTGTATTATTTCCTGCACAATAATAATCTTCTTCACAATAATCAATACGGTTTTACGTACAATAAAAGTGCTACTTTAGCACTATACACACTGCGAAGCAAATTGGCTGCATACAAGGCAGCCAAACTTCCTACCATACTCATATCTCTTGATTTTGTAGGAGCATTCGATAGTGTTTGGCATCCTGCAGTCTTGAACTTTTTACGCAAGCACAGGTGTCCACAAAACTTGTACTTTCTACTCAAATCCTTTTTATCGAACCGCACTGTAACTTTTTCAACCAACGTTGCAGAAGAGACAGTTCGTACAACGATTGGCAGCCCGCAAGGATCCCCTATCAGTCCGCTACTGTGGAACATAGTAATATACAGCTTACTCAATCTTCCCGTGCCACCCGACGTACACATACAGGCGTACGCGGATGATACCATCATTGTTATCACAGATAAGTCAAGACTCCGATTACAAGCAAAGGCTGAGCATGTCCTGGCTTTGGTATCTAGTTGGGCACGAGAACAAAAAGTTACCGTAAGCGCCGAGAAGTCGTTCTTCGTGTTCTTTATTAACGGACACATGGGTACATCAAAACGCTGCCCATCTATCCGCATGGATGGCATTTTTCTCAAACACAAGAAAGAAATTAAGATTCTAGGCGTATTATTTGACCCCTCTTTAAATTTTCATGCCCACATTGACTATATTAAAGGAAAGGCTGAAGTGTCCACGTCCCGGCTCCTCGCATTTGTTAAATCGCACCGTTCATTAAAAAGTACACTCATTAGACAACTCTACCGTCAAGTGATATTGCCCTCTCTCACGTATGCATCTCCGGTATGGTGGCCTATGTTCCCATCAAAATTCATTAGGGCGCGAGTTTTATCAGTTCAGCGAACCGTCTTAATTTCCTTAACAGGTGCATTTTACACCACACGTACGTCATCCCTACAGATTCTCGCTAACGCGCCTCCGTTACCACTAGAGTTGGACAGACAATCTGCAGAATTTTCCTTATTTATACTCCGGAACGTAACTTATTATGGTGTAAAAACATTCAAACCGGCTGACATACTATATCCATGCAGTCCGTGGGCTCATCACCCCAGTAAAAAATATAAATTTACTTTCACTAAACTCTCACCATCACAAGAAGCGGTTATTTTCAAAACAAAAGCCATTCACGTATACACTGACGGCTCATACACGTCCTACGCGGCGGGTGCGGCATATATTGCTTTGACAAAGGATGGAAAAATCATAACTGTTAGAAAATTTCAGATCCGCAACGCTTCAAGCGCATACGACACGGAATTAATAGCATTCCAAGAAGCCCTTCATTTCATTTTTACAAACAACTTTAACACGCCAGCCCACATTTACACAGACTGTCTATCGCTTCTAATGAAGCTTTCAAGTCTCACTGATAACGATGAAAGAATTCGGAACATTAAGCTGCTTCTTAACCATATAATCTCGTCAGGCAAAATTATAAAAATGTTTCATGTACCTGGCCATATGGGAATTTTGGGAAATGAGCTAGCTGACGCTGCAGCTGCATTAGGAGGGAAATCAGGCTTCGTGCGTTACGCCAAAATATCTATTCGGTCAGTACGAACTCAGTTTCATAAAATCTTGAATTCATATTGGCACACCCATTGGCAGACTGAGGGACCTGAGACAACGCTATTTCATTGGATCACAAGTCCGTACAAAATTCCTCAATGGTTCCCGCCTCCTAAAAACCTAACACACTTATTATCTGGTCACGGACACTTTCAGTATTATCTTCATCGATTCAATATAACTGCATCGGACAGGTGTATGTGCGGTGCACCTTGCTTGAACGAACAACACTACTTTAATGAATGCCCGAACACGCAACACATTGTGACCCATTTACGTGTGCCCAAAAGTGATACAACACTACCTGCGCATTATTATGGGCTATTGACCAATAGAAAATCTCGCGCGTATCTACTTCAGTTAGTGACTGTCATGCGCAACTCTGTTTCTATGACATCCACATGACACGCATTAGCTACCAACACTTTATCAGGGCGTCGCTTCATACTCCGAATCACCTCCCTATCACAACTTTTGCGTGAGTGCTCTCGATTACAGTCGCAGTTATGCCAACAAAGGTGGGGGAAAACCTCGGCGACTGATAACGATAGCATCACTGCTCCATTTTCCCTAAGTACTCGAACCATAGGATTCGCAACGCTTGCGCAAGTACCTAATCCCCCCCCCCCCTTTTTTTAAAAAAACTTGTTACTATTGCGAATGGCGCCTTGTCTAAGTTCGCAGCGGCAAACAGGCTGCCCAAGGTTCCCTGCTGCATCGCTGGTTGGAACGACAGCCCGACGTGCCTGGCTACATGACTCCTAGTGAAGAAATGGGCTTCGACATCACAGAGGCCACTGCTACCATCCTCGTCAACGTTTACCCATCCTCAAGACCACTGGCTCGCATCCCACTTCGTTGTCTGTTTTTGGACTTTCTGCATTCAACGACAATGCATTTAAAATAAACACACACACACACACAAACACACACAAACACACGCAACACACACACACACACACACACGCACACACACACACACACACGAACTCCAAAAACTCAAGTGGGGGAAATACACTGCTGCTGCATATCGACCTGCTCATTCCTGAGAAGCTAACTAGTTTATTTATTACAGTTTCATGCTGCACTCACTAGGTTTTACCCATGTTATTTTTTTTAACTAATTGGCTTTTTCAAATAAAAATAAAAATTTGGGAAGTTTCCCCTCTTCATTTATGTTAGATTGGCTTGAGCCCGTTATACCTCCTGGTGGTACGGGCTACCCCCTTTTTACTTTTAGTTATTTTTACATATAGGGGGCGGAAAAAGCACACACACACACACACACACACACACACACACACACACACACACACACACACACACACACACACACACACACACACACACACACACACACACACACACACACACACACACACACACACACACACACACACACACACAAACACACACACACGCGCGCGCGCGCGCGCGAAATCGAAAAATCTTAGGATAAGGGTCACTCCCCTTGCATTACTTCCTGGCTTTGGAACTGAACTGTACGTTTTTATAGAAACAGGCCTATCAAGCATTTTACCTTCATCTTTTTTATGAAACCACAGTGCAATTCCTGGTTTTAGAATAATCCAATTGATTTGTCTTTTCCTCTTTTAAACAGCTAAGAATGCCCTCCAAACTGCACTTACTAGCAGCTGCACTGCTGTGTCCCGCTGATCTGTGTGAACACCTTGGAGATTGACAAGACCGACGGAGGCTACAAGGACCTGCTGATATCGATCAACCAGGACGTGCCTTATAATGAGACCATCGTGGAGAACATCAAGGCATGTAACCAAATTTTTATGCTCATTTTATGCAACACAAAAGCATTCACCCTACCTGCAAGAAAAAAAATTCAATCAGGTGCAATTGTAAGGAGTGTGAAACAACTAGTGAGCTTAGTATCGCGTGTGCTTTGCAGATTTAGCAGACAAAAAGAGTGCTATGAATTTCTAGATTAGTTGATATGTGGGCTTTAAGGTCCCAAAACTACCCAATAGTTATGAAAGATGCTGTAGTGGTGGGCTCCGAAAATTTCAGAGCCCACCACTACGGCGTCTTTCCTGCACCCAAATCTCAGGCACACGGGCCTACAGCATTTTCGCCTCAATCGAAATTGCAGCCACCACAACCGGGATTTGATCCCACGACCTGCGGGTCAGCAGCCAAGTACCTCCGCCACTAAACCACAGTGATGAGGCTAGTACTATTAATTTTTCTACGCTAGGCGGACGCGCTACCGAACCGCCATAAAGTGTTTGTTGAATGACTCGGCAGAAAGATGGCGAAAAACAAAAGCAGCTGTGAAATCTTCACATGCTATGAAGAAACGCCGCAGGCGACGCTACTGTTCCGCTGTGAATTGCCACGGACGTAAAGGGCCGAATAACAGCGTTGCGTTTTACCGATTTCCATAGCTGTCGTACGAAGCAAAAGGGCGAAAGTGTTAAATAGGCGAAGTGTCGGGTAAACGAATTACCCACATTCCCTAAAGCCTTTGGTAGGTGATAATGTCGCAATGTAGCTCAGCTGTTATTGTTTTCCGTAGCCCCGTCGGAGAACCACCGCCATTTTGACCTCGAGGCGCAGAGTCTTGGACCGCGGCGCGCGCCATGTAACACAGAGCGAGCATAGAGGAATACTCGAGGCCAGAACGACAAACAACACGCAAACCGCGACCCTCCATGTTATGAACTTGTCGTCTCCACGCAACATCACGCACATACGTTTTGAAGGCTCAATGCACTGATTTAAACTACCAAATGTTTGCAGGTGCGTCCTGCAATCAAATATCAAGATTTAGATCGCGACTACCTTCAGGTTTGTTTGGCCCACGCTTGGGTCCACAAAGCAGACGCGCGTGTATCCCCATATTCGCAGTGCATGCAAACGGAAGACAACCATTTATATAACATTCTACCATGCGTAATGAAACAGAAGAAGAAGTGGACATGGGTAGCCCCGTAGAACGTGGTAAAGATAACCACAGTGGATTTCAGAAATTTGGAGGGGGGGGGGGGGGCAGATGAGATTAAGAAGGTAGCAGGTGTAACCTGGCAGCAGAAAGCACAGGAGCGTGTTGGTTGTAGGGTTGGTTGTTGTAATCCATAGGAAGTGGGAGCTGAAGGAGAGAACGCAAATGAAACGGCCGAAATGGCCGGGATCAATCGTTCAGAAGAAAGCTAGCTTTGTACCACTGTTCGTAAAATACACGACCAACTAAATTGATCATGTATGTACGTGGTTGCATCGGCATTATGTAGGCACCCAAATTTCATGCATTTGGGTGCTGAAGAACCGGCGTCGAAGGACTTTTTTTCGAACTTGGTATCCAGCGATGCTCGCTTCTGCATGCGAGCCAAAGCACGTCAAATGTAACTTAAGTAGCGGAGAAGAGTAACCTCAACGGCATGACTATGCGCCTCGGCAGCATCGCCATCGGCATGAGCTCGTGGATTCTGCGCTAGGCCGAACGCAGCTTACCGCTTCCTTTTCTGCTGCATTCTCTGTCAATAAGCTTCCCCTGCCGACCGCCTTGGGAAACCATTGATGAGGGCGTGAGCGGAACTATTGCTCTTGATCCGCGGATGAGACTGGACTTCGGTTGATTGGGCAGGGCGTCTCCGGACTGTTTAACTGTGGCAATAGCTTGCTTGCTTGTTATCTTCCAGGACCATCATTAGCTGTAAGAAACAAACTGAAAGTAGTCTCAATTGGTTCCTGAGACACAATCACAGCAGGTGTAACTGCTAGATGTACTCAGTACTTGATAGCCACCTCCTGGACCCATTAGGTCCCACTACTATTCTTTCAACTTTCCATTGGTTACTAAACCCTGGGAGACAAAAGCAGGAGTAAATCTACACCTATGTCACCACTTGCAGAGCCTCCTAAGGTCTTCGTCTCATTTCCTGCACCGCGCAACCAACGGTCTCGTGTACTTCAAGCACGTAATCATCAACTTTCCCAACACGTGGCCCGAAAGAAGCAGGAGCCCGTCGCTTGTCTTCGAGTTCGTTCGAGAAAAGCGATGTACGTGTCGCCGTTCCTGGCTCAATGGCGGAGGAACGGCCTTTCACGAAGCAGCTGAGACCATGCGGTAAGCCAGGAGACTACATTCAACTCTCGCCTACGTTCCTGGCCGAACTCAACGGTTCAACGACGAACAAATTCGAAACCCCGGTACGTACCTGCTTCTTAACCACCAGCCTCATTCAGAGCAAACAAAAAAGCAACAGTCGCAATAATTGACCGACTTGAACCTAGCACAAAAGTATATACGTGGCCTTCACCTTTCTTAGCGTCGTAAAAAGCAAGAGACAGTGTAGCTGAAGAGTAGCCGCAGCCACGGAGTGCAAAGTAACACAAAGCTAGGCAAAGTACAGCATGGTTCAGCACTGCCATACAGCAGCTCGCCTTCTACCCACGAAAGATTGTCCTCATCAACGCCTTACCATATGCGTCCGGCGCCGCCAATTCTCCTTCCCGCTCTCCTTTGTCCTACTGTCCGCTCAACCACCTGCACCTCTCCTCTCGCCTTTCCCTTCTCCTTCCCATTCCTTTACCTGGAAATCTTTCTGCTTTGCTATATTTTACCCTTTCTCACCTCATCTCTAGCCTTTTCTATGTTTTAACAATATCGCCAGACTCTCCAGTAGTGCCTTGAGGAAACTGCATGATTAGTCCTTTGCGCAGGAAAAGATCTCGGGTGCACGTACCTCAGTCCATAAAGCCACGCCAGCCCTTTTATATTTATTGAAGCCAGCATTAGCTGTCGCCCACCCGAAACCCTGCACTCTCTGTTGTGGTGTGCAATATGACTCTCCATTTCTATTTTTATCTCTCTTTGCTCCCTTGTTCCCCCTTGCCCATGTCTGGGGTGACAAACTGGACGTAGTGTAGTTAACCTCCTTATCTTACCAGCGTTCCTTCTTTCTTTTTCTCTCTTTTCTATGGCTATTTTTTCTACTACTCTTGTTACACTAACCCATTAACCCATTCTTGGTTTATGCAGTGCCTGTCTTTTCGCAATTTACAATCGTGAGAAGTATGATTATTGTCACGTTAATGTGGCAAAGAGCTTCAAAGCCGAGGTAACGTGATACGTGATTGGAGCTACCGAAAGGGGAGGAGAAAAGAGGGCGGTCTCCCACTAACTGTTGGAGACCCCAGCATGTTTGTTGCTGTGAAGGGGTCTCCCACATCCGACATCACTCCTCACCAGCCCTAGCAATCATATCACGAAAAGAAAGTGCACAAAAAATAATAAGTCAAAGATGCGTACCAAAGTGCTCAGCGAACACCACTTATAGAGGTAATAAAAGCATGGTATGTGCATCCCGGCAGGTTACGCCACAGCCGATATCTTTAGAGCTTCATTGCCTGATGGGTCATTGGTTGTGGCTTAGCTCGTCATGTGAGCTCCTATCAGAGCTAGCAGCCACTAACACGCCATAAGCTGCACTTTACAGCAAAAATGTCGAGGCGGGATTGTCAGCAGCTAACGAAAGCGGGCGCCCTTACACTTTGTTTCCGACAGTGGCTGCTGCGAATAGGCCGACGTAAGGTTCGAGGCTATTCGGCAGGCGCTTGCATGTTTAAGCTCACATTGCTCACGATAGTACTTGCCCATTCCCTGTCGAGCTGAGCTGCGAACAATACAGTGTAAATCCAAAAGTGTGGAGTGGAACTCGCCCGATTTCTATGGCTAAGAACTGCAAACATCACTGTGCCCAAATATGCTCGGATTCAACAGCTTCGCCATTAAATTTAACGTCTAAGAATACAACATATGAAAACTAGAGTGTACCGTAATACATTTCTAATATAGTCCAAGAAATTATGTCATCTCTACGATGTAAATGGGGAGTAATTTCATCGCCTGCTTGGTTGCTAGGAAGTGTACTATGTCCCACCAGCAACCGATTGATGAATTGAACAAACATATCGATCTATTCAAGATAAATTTATTACGTTTAGCACAAGTCACGCCATTTGAACACGTGTTTCAACAAATTCAAAATATCTTGCATTTAGAAGGACCGCAGCTCATTTCTTGATATAGCATAATGATTCATGTTATCTTTGGGATATACTGATCATGATGATTAATCGAGTAATGCGCTATTATGATTGTCATTGTCAGCAAGTAATATGCTTGATAAGTAGATCGGGGCTATCATTCAGAATAAACCAAGCTTTGATATTTAGCTTCAACGATATCAATTGTAGATTCCGCGCAGTTCAATTCACTAATATTGGAAGGATGATAACGTCTACGTCTGTTTCACAATCGGATTGTTCAACTGCTTCATTAGCTCACGCGCTGCCTATAATGATACGCTGTATTACATAGGGTACACCTCATATCGGTAACCGCGTCATTAGACCATCCAATTTCATTATTTTTGTAGCTGCTACATTAGACCCTCACGTTAATTACGATATTCGCAAAATTTGTATTGAAGAAGGCTACTTTTGACATTCGCGTACTCAGCCGCACAGAACATTCTTTTATAAAGCAATTTAAAAATCTTTTCAATGCAATTTCATTACCTCTAGCGCTTATCGCTGGGCAAAACAGACGCCATGCAGTTCTCACATAGCTCCGTCGCCTTGGGAATCGGGTGGTGCGAATAATTGTCAATAGCTCATGGACAGCATAAACGTCTCAATTCTTCGCACTCGAAAAAAATCTGCTCTTAAACCACACATTTTAATTGTAAACTAAGTTTTTTCTTAGAGTACCACGAAGCAATTTTTTTCTATCGCAACTATACGACACTAAAACACGCGGTTTTTCCGAAAAACATAAACCTTTTACATTCACGTGTAAACACTAAATACAGTTAAAAACATTTTTTTATATTTTTTCGCTTCACTTCAATATTTTAAATCATACAGTTTGCTACAGATTTTCCGGCAGCTTCTAAATCAGTTTTCTGTAACATTCGTTACAAGATTAGCTAT
The DNA here is from genome assembly GCF_013339725.1 of Rhipicephalus microplus. NCBI lineage: Eukaryota > Metazoa > Arthropoda > Arachnida > Ixodida > Ixodidae > Rhipicephalus > Rhipicephalus microplus. The sequence continues at coordinate 100,034,838 of NC_051167.1, read as the reverse complement.
AGCATTGCACCCACATAAATAAGCGGGATGATGTTATGTAACACCACAACACATCTATCTCACCATATGTTTCACTGTCAAACGATGTTCTACAAGATCGTCGCACTCCCATTCTTTAAATTTGACGAGTCGACTTACACGTGAAATCTTAAACTACCAATCTTTGATAATCTTCTAACGCGTTAGTGCGTATTCTCTCGCTACATATAGTTTGTTTTACATAATTATTCAAGAACAACAGGCCCCTAAATAATACCTATTTGGACCTTTGGTATTATCCTTACTTTGTAATACTATTATGTCTTGTATTACTAAAATGACTGACACAGTTTATTTTTGATACGATTCGTAGTAAATGGAAATTGTATATCGATCACTTCACCGAGAAACGCAACTAGGAGACTTTGGCTTTATGTGCTGAGGAATGAGTTATTTCTGATGTCATAAATATATTCTTGCAGCTTACGTGTTCGTGCACGAGTGGGCCCATTTCCGGTACGGAGTGTTTGACGAGTATGGCCGCAGGGATGACGACAAGTATCCACTCACCTACTGCGACGGCAAAGAAGTAATGAACAAGTGATTTATGTGTGCCGCTATCATTAGCTAAGCATAGTCTCGTGTCAAAGACGGCAATTACAGCGTTTGTAGAACATGTAGAACAGAACATACGATTAATATGCGGAGTTTAACGTCCCAAAACCACCACATGATTATGAGAGACGCCGTAGTAAAGGGCTCCAGAAATATATCGACCATAACGTGCACCCAAATCTGAGCATACGGGCCGACTGCATTTCCACCTCCACCGAAATGCAACCGCCGCAGCCGGGATTCGATCCCCTGACCTGCGGGTCAGCAGCCAAGTACCTTATAAAATTAGATCACCGCGGCAGGGCAGAACAGAACAATCATAACTTTATAGATGTTATTGTTTTCTGCAAGTTTGTGAGCACAACGCTCATGCTTTTGGTTAAATTTCCCACATCCTCTCGTTTTTCTCGTAAAATGTTTAGATTCAATGTTCAATTGCTTTTCCAGTCCTCGTTCTCTTTGAGCTATCTTAATTAGCTAGTATCTTCTTTAATACATGTGTGCTCTATAGTATAATTGACGCGGTAATGTTTGAGATAGAACATTAGCATCACGTTTATTCAAACTTAAGTACACGGCGATCTATAGTTTTTTTTTTTTTGCCCTCACTCCCCTCCAAAGGGACTGATTTGTTAAATAGCTGCAACAAAAAGAAACCAGCAGGGGCGTAAACAAATGTTTTTTTCTGGGGTGCGCGCACGTCTCTCTCTCTCTCTCTCTCTTTCTCTTTGTGTGCGTGCATGCGTGCGTGCGTGTGTGTGGGGGGGGAGGGGTCGCCGTAGTGGAGGGCCCCGGGGAAATTTCGACCAACTGGGATTCTTTAACGCGCACCTGAATCCAAATACGATGGACTCGACCATTATTACCCCAATCGAAAATGCATGAGCTGTGGCCGAGATTAGATCCTACGGCCTTCGAGTAAGCAGTCGACCTGCTTGAACACTAGCTAAGTATGGCGATTGAATGGTGACATTAAGATGACCGACACATACGACACGCTATGTCCGAATATGCTTAGTCTGTAGCGAACTTCCTTCATATTTAGTCCAGTGCTCAAAAGTACAAATGCGGTGTGTCTACCAGGATCCTCCTCTTACTTTATGTTACTTAAGATGTGAGCGTTAATCTTTTACCGGACATCTTTGAGTTTCAGAGGCCTTCTTGATAGATAGCTGTAGTGGAAGCAAAATGCATATCCGGAAAAGGCGGACGTGCCCTCAGATGTCAAAACTTGGATGTCAAAACAGGAAGGGACCGTGGGAATAGAAGTAAACTCGTAGATTTTATTTTCCGGCCCCAAACGTCACAACGAAATTTAGGTATGATCTCGTTCGATCCGCTGCTGGCATGGTGACCTTAGCCCGCAGAGTTTCGCAATAAAAGCTACGCTTTCAAGCAGAAGGCAAACATGCCTGCTTTCTTCATTAGAAGTTTCTTGTAAACACTGACCACTGATTGCTAGCCAACTAAGATTTGTTTTTTCCTAATGCTCCGTAACGGTATAAGCTGATCTCAGTTTCCTGATACATTTTTTTTTCATTCTTGTCATCTACCAGGTCAAGCTCAATGCGTGTTCGAAAAGGCTTCGCTACATTCCGAAACTGCCTTCTGGAAAATGGTGCAAGCTTAATAAAGCTACGTGTACATTTTCCAAGGACTGCCCTATTCGCTTCACGACGTCGGCGAAGGATCCTGTCGAATCATCTATCATGTTCATGCCGTATGTCGCAAACGTGAGTGCCTCTTATTTATCCCTGCATGCTTTTCGAGTCCTCCGCCAATTCATTTCCAACACAAATGAATGCTTCTGGTCCGCAAAGATCCGGCTTACACTAACGATATACAGTGATTAATTTCCCCGTCGTACAAAAGAACGTATTTATGTATGCATCTGAGTTTAGAACGATCATTTAGGAGGCTGTTTGTCATTACTGGCTGAATGACCGCGTTGTTTTTCACCACCTTCGCATGCATTCAAGACTAATTCACATTTATGACTAGCACCTGTCTTGCTACGTTTTGCGAGTAAAGACCAAAAGAGGACTCGAAGACTAACAAAAACCAGCAGATAAAGGAGGAGGAGAAAAGTTTAAGCGGAAGGACAGGGAGGTTAGCCACCAGCAGATAACAAAAAGCAGATAAACCAGCAGATAAAAAAGCCAAAAAAAGGTATAGGGGATGTTGATAGTGTCACTTTAACAGTATTGCAATATTTACGACATAAATTTTATGAAAGTGTAGTATAGAAGGACTTGTTGCTGGGCGAGTTCTTGCATAATAACACAAAGGGGATAATTGCGCCACACACGTATCAACCAGACCCACACCCACAGGCGCAGACTTGCAACTGACCTTTATTTCACACCTACAGTGTGCACCTATAACACTTATTCACCTACAACATACCTATAAACCAGTTCACCTATATTTCGCACAGTTCACCTACAGTTGATGTCGTGTTTTTGGCTCCTAAGAAGCTTGCAGGGCTGTGTGCGCGCATAGGGGACCACCAAGTCAGGGTACAAGGATGCGGGGAAGAGGCATACAAATTTATATACGCAGTGCACTCTTGGCGTGGGCTGTGAAATTCCCTTGCCGTGTGGAAAGAGTCATGTAAGACAGGCACCAAAGATGTGTCAACGCTTGCATGTGGGAAGATGAATTGTCAGTAAAAACAATAAACGTGGGCATTTACCCATTTAGTGCTCGGAGTGCGAGTGCGAACCGAAACTGAAAGATGTCAAGATATTGAGCCGATGCCGCGATAAATGAGCAAGGAAAATTTGCGAAGCGTACTGGATTGTGAAGAAGTGAAGTGAGTGGGTCAGTTAGTCATCAGTGTTTTTGAATACCATAGAGATAAGATTTGTGTTCGTACAAGTTGGGCGAAAAGGTAACTTGCAGCCGGCCGAGTGTGCAACCTTCGAAGAACGCGCCCAATGCTCCTTCACCAAATGAACTGTGGCGGTGGTTTTCTTGTCCACTTTATCGGGTATTTATGTCCATGCAAAACCTACAAGGGTTTGTCTGTGCCCTTGTAGCCATGAAGGAGGGTGAAGAACGTACTTCTTTGTCAGCTGCAGTTAGCAACGAGCAGCTCGTGGTCTTTTAACGAGCGAACAGCTGACCAATAAGATTTCATTCACTACCTGAAGGCACCACGTAAGCCGGAAATAGACTCTCGCTATAAATGAATGAAGGAAAGAAATATGAAGCGCTCGTTTCTTTGTTTGATTTAACGGTAATGAATACCAGCCGATGATGAAGCCGAGAAAAAAATGTACGGGACGCTAATTGAACTGATTTAATTATATTGCGCCATTTATGATATAACATTGAAAAAGCGAAGTGGACGGTCCCAAGTTGTCCTTCTTTCAACTTTACATTTTTCACATTTTGTAGTTACTACAATAGACGTAAAAGAGTACAATTAACATCCCCTATGCTTACCTTGGCCTCCTTATCTATTGGCTTTCATTATGGTTGCATCAAACAAAAGAAGAGGCCTCAAAATTCTCTGGTCTCGTTCTATCAAGTTTAATGTGACGAAAATCAGGCATGTGATATCAGCGTATCCTCCGTGCATTACCTTCAGCATTTGCATTACCGACTGTAGTGTGACGGTACGACGAAGTAAAGTGGCAGTATTCTTTCACGGGACCACGAATTTTTACTCTAAGCGCTATGTATATTTCAGGTAAGCCAGTTCTGCGACTCTAGCAACGGTGTGCGTGCGCACAACCCGAATGCTCCCAACAAGCAGAATGCGGTCTGCAAGAAGAGGTCTACGTGGGAAGTCATTAGCGAGAACGAAGACTTCAAAGGGTATGGACGCCTCTCTCTCATATATGCGTTGTCCTAACTCAGCGCCGGCGACGCCAAGCACGCCCGATGAAACCGGACGCGCCAGCTCGTTAAGTCATACAATAAGTTGATACATATGGGGGGTTTTTAGCGTCCCAAAACTACCATATGATTATAAGAGGCGCGGTAGTGGAGGGCTCCGGTAATTTTCACCACCTGGGGAGCTTTAACGTGCACCCAAATCTGAGCCCACGGGCCTACATACAGCATTCACATGTGAATGCTGTATGTAGCTGCTGTATGTAACCTATAGTGCACTATAGGTTTTCCACTACGCTGGACCATATCTCAGCATTTGATTGCAGCAGCAAATAAAGCATCAGTGGATTTGATCTCGGTAGTGTCACGGGTGTCAGAGGCACCATGGAGCCATTTCATGAGATAGCGTAACAGTGCGAGCATGCGTAATCTTGGATACAGCGTCCCTAAAAAAAAAAGAAACAGGAAGCAAAAGGAAAAGGCAGGGATGTTAAAATTTGAGAACCCCACTGAGTGAGATTTAGTAGCTCTTTATTTCCGGTGTGCATATGAGGAATCTTATCTATGAGGTGGCTTATTAGCTTCGTCTGCACCAAGCAGCCTCTCCTCCTTCTGTAACAGCTTAATGATATACTAGCACATAATCACGATAACAATGACCTCTGATTTAGGCACATGCGCTGCTTCACTGTGTCACCATGCTTGCAGCCTTTCGAAGCCTGACCTGTCCAAGAACATCGAGGTATCATTCGAAGAGACGCAGCAGAGAGAAGATCTACCCCAACGGGTTGTCTTGGTGCTCGACGTCTCCATTAGCATGGACGTAAGCGACAGATGTTCTGAAATATTTATTCACTTTTTATTTCAAACCCCCTCAGGGTGCAAACGTACAGGGCTCAACTCGGCTGTCCATAACGACGGACCGTCACGCGCGGCACAGCACGAGCGACATCTGCAGTCGCAAACACGCCACATCTGAGCATGCGCGGCGCCAATGATGAGCCTGCCCTGCAGTTTCCACCCTTCTTTATCTCCGCGGCCACAATGGCTGCTTTGGCCGTTGAGACGCTGTCAACAATACAAAATCAAAATAAAAGAACAAAGAAGACATATTCTTGCTTCGTGATATCATATCACAGTGACAACGGTTTTACTTGATCTTTCTTTCTTGTTTTTTTTGTTTTTTCGCGAAATCGCTCAGAGCGCTAGAGCGGTTGTAGCATACGTGGCGATAAACAGGGATAAGTATTGCGCGGCAGGCACATCATTGGCGCCGCGCACGCTCAGATGTGGCGTGTTTGCGACTGCAGATGTCGCCCGTGCTGTTTCGCGTGCGAAGCTCCGTCGTTATGGACAGCCGAGTTGAGCACTGTACACTGAAGAGGGGAGGGCAATCCTTATTATATGATAACTATTTGACAATAAGTACATAGTATAGACAGAAAATATCACGGCGACACTTAACCAATTTGAGTCACAAAACCAAGGCCAAAGTAGGGTAATTATTATTGCAGCAATCGAAACACTTAATTGCTGCGGGAGTGTTAGAATTTGAGTTTCTTCACTATATACACATTCAATAAACTGCCGAGAAGTAAAAACATAACGCGAGAAATGGTAAGACCGCGATAACGGTAAAAAAAAACATAATGCACAAAAGTAGCAGTTTTTAAAGCAAAATTTCTAGAAGCATGGCAAAAACATCTAGAACAATCAAAGGGTTAAAACAAACACTGATGCTAACTCGATATGAAACTCTCAAGAACGATTTTGAAGTTATTGGTGTCAGTTATGCTTGCGAGTGTTGCAGGTAGGTTGTTTCCAATCTCTTGTTGTTTTGGGGAAAAATTAATCTGAAAAACCAATGATGTTACTGTGTGAAATGTTTACTTTTTGGCGATGGTCGATGCGCGATGAAATGAATAGCGGTGGCCGAATGAATATAGAATATAAATACGGGCTGTGGTGGTGAATTTCGTGGAAAAGACACAGTCGAGACACTTTTCTGCATTGTTGTAGTGGTGGAATGTTCAGGATGTGTTTGTAACACTGGCAGTTCTTTGCTAGTTGTTGAGAGTGAAGCGGACTGACCGATTTTGTATTTTTTCTTCTTAATTTTGCATACAATGCATGCTTGGGATGAAAATACCAAAAGGGTAAAAAAGCACTTGAAGCGTGCCCTGGCTCTCGACTGATCCGTTTGAGACGTCTCGCAAGGCATGCAAGTAAGCATGCTGCCGTTTATAATTAAATATTTATGTTTCTAAACAAGAATCATCATTGTCATAAGCCTGACTACGTACACTTCAGAACAAAGGCCTCTCCCGCGTTCCCGCCAGTCGACTGCGTCTTGTGCTTGCTTCTACCGCACTATCATCTCACCTGTCCACCTAACTTTTTTGTTCCCCCTTCCCTTTGAATACAGTTTGTGATTCTTTATGGTCAGTGGTTATCTTCCCATCGCGCTACGTGCTCTGCTTATGACCATTTCTTTTCTTTATTTCGACTATTAAATCCTTTACCGCGGTTTGTTCTCTGACCCATTCAGCTCTCTCCTTGTCTCTTAATGTTACACATATCGTTTTCCGTTCCATCGCTTGCTGCGTCGTCCTCATCCTAAGTTGAACCCTCTTTGTAATCCTCTATGCTTCTGCTCCACGCGTAAACGAGAATACTTATAAGTCAAATATGTGCGGCTTTTCTCAGCAACTTCAGGATTAATATTTTTAGGGGTCCTGCTACAACAGTTCGCAGCTCCACTTACAATAGGTGGAATCAGGCTTTTTTTTTTTTTGCCGAATCGTTTGTACACTTCTTCAGTCACCTGTTGCGTTTCCTTGGGCCTTGGGTTTCCTCATTTAAATTTTCCCGACAAATATAGTATTGCTATGCAATCTTTGACTGGTCGTTTCGGAGCCACCTTCTCAGAGAGAGAAAGAAGTTGCTTCTTTTCTTTTTATCAGCCTCTCTCTCCTCTCCCCCCCCCCCTCTCTCTCAGAATAGCGCTCAAGAGCGCTCTGAAACGACCAGTAAAAGACGGGGTTAGTGATAATCACGTTCACCAATTCTCGTTCGTTGTTCGCTAACAGCATGTTTGTCGATGTATTTGAATGGTTGAGTTGCAGGCTTCCCCATCGAAGCGGGGGGGGGGGGGGGAGGCAAGAATCACCGCAGTGCCTCTCCCCTATCCCACTAAATCAATGCACGGGAAATATCCTGAGGCGGCAGCCCCTGATCCACATCCTTTGTGCGCACGTCTTTGGTTGAGTGTTAAAGTCAAATATACTTTAGGGCAATCTCAAGTAACGTTAATCATGCGCTATCAAACATGCCTTAGACCGAGGGAATAAGGAGGCTACCCTGGAGACGATGGTAAAAACTAGCTATATAGAGGCTCACTTCCAGAAATCACTGCGTGCCTGCACTACGCACTTCCTCAGGTTTCACAGCTTCTATTTGTTTGTTTGTTTGTTCATTTGATTGTTTGTTTGTTTGTTTGTTCGAGCTTTACCAAATGTGGCTCATACCCACTCATGGCAATTGGTCAAGAGTTCATCATATGACCGAGAGAATTTTCAATGACTGAATTCTGAGAACGAACAGAAGAACATGTATAAATAAAAGAGTGCAATATTTTTTTTCACCCATTCACAATGGACATCATCATTATTGTTTAGTGAAGTTGCTTCCTCTTCTTGCTCGTCTCTACACACACGCACAAGCAGGAAGCGCCAGCCATAAGTCTTTTCTCTATTTCTTTCACTGCTATGCTTTCCCATCCCCCTTAAACTTCTCATTTTTCAAATCTGTCTTCAGCACCACTTCCCTTTCCTAGACCCTTGTTATGCTATACTATACAAGGCTGTGCTATGCCATGCTAGTCTGCGTGGACATTCTATAGTTGTTGAGACACTTGCTTTCTGACAGTAAGTCCGTGGGTTAAAGTAGCGTGAACAGATTACACATTGTGACCAGCTCGAGCAGCTTCGTTGTTAAAACACAATGCTCAGTGGTTAGACGCCTTCCCAAATTTCACTTCGTATTATCAGCACTATATATAAAACCACTATTTTCTCGCGTGCAGATTCCCGACACCCACAGACATCTATCACTTTACCTTAGGTTATTGTGTTTTGTGCAAGAAGGAAGGAAGAAAAAAAGGAGGGGCAATACGTCACGTAGCCAGACTTGGCAAGCCGACCCGCTCTGAGGGCCAGCAGTGTCGGCGCGACACGTGACATTCTGCGTTAGGATCACGCAAGCAGCGAGATTTGCCGAGACGTCGGAATATGGCACCCGTTAGCTTTTATTAGAAACGCACTTGTTCGGCGCAGACCAGCTGGCTCATGGAGGTGGTTAAAAAACGGAACACCACCTAGAGTACTAAAACCTATCGCACACTTCGACGTTTTAGTCTCGTGTTGAGCTGACACGGTGGTCTCCAATTGTGCGACGTGATGCTGCTCTTCCCTTTTTTATTGCAATAGCAATTATATTTGGCCTCTCGGCTAGATTTCGCCGCCGGCGTCGGCGTCGACGTCATGCACCGTATATATATATATATATATATATATATATATATATATATATATATATATATATATATATATATATATATATATATATATATATATATATATATATATATATATGAGATATAACAGACAGTAATGCCAAAGAATGTACAGGGGAAGTTATTAGAACCAATGGAATGTAAATAAGAAGAAAGAAGAAAGAAAAGTGGTTGAAAAAATTACCAGCTGTGAGCACAGCTGGTAATTTTTTCATCCACTTTTCTTAGAGCATCCACTGAATGCTCTAACCAATTAATCAGCTGCCCGCTCATAATAAGTTCACGTGCTACGTGACGCCAAACATGCGGATAAAAGAGTGTTTTCACACTCGTCGCTTGGCTTATAGATGGCGCTGACTGTCACTGCTACTTCTAAATTCACATATAAACCCCAAAAAGTGGATGGAGGGAAGGCCGCTGTGGTAGCTCAGTGGGTAGAGCATCGAACGCGTTATTCGAAGGTCGTAGGTTCGATTCCTGCTCACGGCTGGTTATTTTTTCATCTACTTTTCTTTCTTCTTATTTACATTCTATTGGTTCTAATAACTTCCCCTGTACATTCCTTGGCATTACTGTCTGTTAGATCTCATTAAATATAAATATATGTATATATATATATATATATATATATATATATATATATATATATATATATATATATATATATATATATATATATATATATATATATATATATATATATATATATATGAAAACACAAGAAAGAAAGAAAAAAATCAGAAAAACACTCCGGCGCGTGGCAACGCGTGTGGGACCTCCGCGTCGTGAATGCGAGGCGTTAACCACTGAGCCACCGAAAGGTACCTCCTTCAACGATCAAACGGCAAGCTATTTATATCTACCACCTAACGCTATTGGTGGGCATCTCGGGGGGAGGAGGACTATCGTGTTTTCAACATTATCAGCAAGATGGCGCAATGAGCACGCGGCGGCTTTCATCTCTCACGCGTACTTTGGCCCACGGAAAGGAGGATAGTGAACGATTTCTCGCGCGCCCTTATCTTCCGGTGGGAAGGGTCATACGTCTTGGCTGACGTTGGGTTTGCAATGGAACGATTGTGTTGTAGTTATGGAGCGCACAAAAGTCACTGCAATTTTGAACATCCTTCGTTTGCAAACAGGGCGCGCTTTTCAGACACACTGAAGTAACAACTGAGACGCTTATTCGTGTTCATCCATACCTGTGAGTACGTTTCGCGCGTCATTTGTGCGTAAAAAACGCTGGGCTCGTTTATATATGCTTGCCATTCTGTGCGTGATTTTTCAATTTGTTGGCTATCACTTTCATTGCTTTGTCTTTGTGGCAAAGCTGTGACTTTTTTTTTGTTTCCTCCGTGGTTGTTACAGAGAATGAATCGGCTAACATTCCTGAAAGAAGCGGCAACCCGATACATCCAGGATATTGCAGATGGCTCCAAGCGGCTGGCTATAGTTACATTCAGTACAACAGCAACCGTCCACCACACTTTGATGCCTGTAAACGTCAACACCAGGCGGGGCTTTGTGGATGCCGTCGAGAAACTGCAAACGAATGGACACTACATGCATTGGCTGCGGCCTCCAACGAGCACTAGAGGTGAATAAATTGTACGTGCTCAGTGTCAAAAGAAATTTGACTATGCTTTTCATCTATCGCCTACAGTGAATAGAATTTCATGCACTGTGGCTCCTGTTACTATATGTTGCTTTCTCCCGCTATGTATGTTCTTTTTCTTGCTGTGAGATATTAAGACGACTGACCAGCTATAGGAACTCTCTTATGGAGCTTAGTTCACGATGGAAGGAAAAAGAGAAACTAATAGATGTTATGGCTCAGAAGACCTTTTACCTTTATTTTTCGCTGAATACGGCAGTTTTGTGGGTCACCATGTCATGTCCTCTTCAACCGAGCGCCCTGCCACGGAATCTGCGACAAGAAATTGGCAAAAAAAAAATAAAGCAGGCGATGGCAAGCGATAGCTTCCACTGCGTTTACGTTAAAGTATTGTCATGTTCAAGTAGCTATATAAAGGATAACTTGATTCGCCCGAGTTCGATATAACATTGTTTGACGGCACCAAGGCTCCAACAGCATCATCCACAGAGTTTAGTATTGGTGCCGGGGCACCTCGCATATGAATGTTCTGTTGCATTCGTCTGTTATTTGTTGCTCTTTAAGTTACCCGTAGGGTGGCGTAGTTATTTGCGTACTCATTATGCTACGGATGTGTGTGTTTGTGCGCGTGAATGCGTAAGCATACGCCTTGTCAAAAAAGGCTTAAGTTTCCCGAATCCGACAGACCAGCATTTGCACACTCCGCAACTTTCGCAACGCAGCCACGTAGAGTGGCCCAAAAGCAGTTTAAAGCTTGTGCCAAGCTGCAGGTTTCACGCAGAACCTCCCGCCGACGCCGACGCCTACAATTTTCGATTGTTCTCGATATGAAGGCTCTAACTCTATACACCAGGACCACGTACCGCCCATCAACTTCCATCGAAAGCGCGGGTTAATGTATTCAACGCTAATGTTTTTACAGGTGCTGAACACTCGAGACGAGACACCGGAGGGAGGCATCATCGTGCTGATGAGCGATGGTGAGGAAAACGAGGAGCCCAAACTGAATGACGTCCTGCCAGAAGTTACAGCAGCCAAGGTGGAAGTGAGCTCGATGGCGCTGGGGGCGTCAGCCGATCGTCAGATCGAAAAGCTGGCCTCCCGCACCGGCGGAAAAGCGTTTTCCTTCCAAGACCTGCAGGGCAACATGGCGGTTGCCATGGAAACAGCCTTCGTGGAAAGCACCACCACGCAGGCCGCTGCAAAGAAGGATTACGTCACGGTGCGTATTGTGCCATGCGTGGGCATCATTTTATGACGTCATGATCGCGTAGATCAGGGTGAGGCAACCTTTTGCGGCAAAAGGCCGAATCGCATGAAAGCGACACGGTGGGGGCCACACGACAGATTTCAAGGGGTGGGGGACGTTGTAAGAAAACAGACAAAGGTAATCTGAAATGGAGAGCTTATGCATTTGCAGCGGAATGTCACAAGGTTAAAATTTACAATCATAGGCTACAAGAAAAAAAAAAACTTGTTCGAGATACACAATGCCATTTAGGCCTTCAGGTAGATAGTCACCGGGGCATGAGGGGAGTACTGGCGGTGAGCCGGGGTCCGTGTAATACTGCCCCAAGGGCAGCAAGTCGCTGACCTCTGGCATAGGCAACACGGTCGATTTGGTTGATTGATATGTGGGGTTTAGCGTCCCAAAACCACCGTATGAATATGAGAGACGCCGTAGTGGAGGACTCCGGGAATTTCGACCACCTGGGGTTCTGTAACGTGCACCCAAATCTGAGCACACGTGCCTACAGCATTTCCGCCTCCATAGAAAATACAGCCACCGCAACCGGGATTCGATCCCGCGACCTGCGGGTCAGCAGCCGAGTAGCTTAGCCACTAGACCACCACGGCCGGGACAACGGTTGACTTCAGAAAGCCATCCACATTCACAGTTTTATATATAACCAGCATGGTATGCTTCAAGCAATATGCTTTATAATAACTAAGAGATAATAACACGAGAGGAAATATAGGAGATGTTATGAGAAGTAAATGTAATCAAAGAAGAAAAGGGGACGAAAAGAGAACTTGTCATAGGCAGGGTCCGAATCTGTGACCTTCGAATAACGCAATAGCTGCTCTATCACTAGGTTAGGATGGCGGTCATTCGCCCGGTCAACTTTATTGGGTATATAGCGCACTTTAAAGTGGGAGCTTATATAAAGTGGACACGAGGATGTCCGTCACCATAACTCAGTGGCAGAGCATCGGACGCGTCATTCGAAGGTTCGAGGTTCGGATCCTGTGGGTGGCAAGTTATCTTTCTGTCCAGTTTTTTTTCTTCAAATATACATTACAATTACTTCCAATAACGCCTCCTATACTTTCCCTGACATTATTGTTTGTTAGTTCTCACTGTGCCTACAGAAAATGAGCCCTTATTTTACACTTTCCTTCAAGCAATATGCTTATGCTTTAAATAATCAGCACCACAACATTATCAAGACTTTTACGTGCTCTTCAGAACAGAGGTCTGAACTCTAACCTTCAATTAGACATTTCATTCGTGTTGGCTTATCCGATAATGTGCGAATGAGTTCTCCAAGTATAAGAAACAACATAGTTATGTGCTTTCTTTGCACTTAGGCCCATTCGGGCAATACTGATAGATCGCAAATTAGTCACGCTACTCACGAGAGCGTGTGCGAAGGGCAGTGTGGCATTTATTGAAAGACGTGCCATTTCTTTGTGATTGCTTCAGTACTCCACGTTTTCCTTATCTTCTTTGGCTTACGCATAAACTTTGCAGTTAGTAATTTCACAAGACATCACGGTTTTAAGTGGCGTCCCATGGTGTCCTTCGTATTCCGTCAGGGGCTCGAGTTGATGAACCGACTGCACCATTCGTCTCATCAGTCAGTCTTGAACGGACACAGAGAATTATTAAAAAATCAATCCTGACTGTCACTTCATTGCCCTCTCTACCGAGATCTGCCTAATCTTGTAGGGCAACTATTCGAAGTTTGTACATTCTAAAAGACATCTGGATGACGAACATTTCGTTATCTCTAACACGCTGCCACTCTCTTGTCTCCTCTACAGCTCACAGACGTCGTAAATACATTCACGACGAGGCTGGAGGAACACTTCATTCTCGAATCATCTCTCGGCAATAATACTATCGTGATCGTTGACCAAGTGAGTTCCACGTCCGCTGACATATCAGTGACCCTTATCAACCCCAGCGGTGAAGAATGCAAGAAGTGTGTAGAAACGGGAGACAAGAAAACGAAAAAAGTCATCATACCGAGCCCGGCGCAGGTAATGTATGGCCTCTTTATTTGCACAAGCAATATATCCACATGATAATGTCGATAATGATAAGAAATGTTGAACATAGGGCAAGTACAACGTTCTTTAGACAAAGTCATGATTTGTTTTTATATTTGGCGAAGTGGAACATTATGTTTGAACACAGCATTCCCGATACGTCATGAAGTATAAGAGACTAATAAGGACTCGTTTCGCTACTCGTGTTTCCATTTACATAGAGCATGGCAATGCTTGACAAAGCGATGTTGGAAACCTGGAGATCACGAGGATAAACCTCTACAACTAAAGAGACTTTCAATACGGTCTCCCCTTTTCGGGATTGTGTACCGTCCGACAACAACAACAGCATCTGCCTTTCAAGCGTTTGCTTATATGCGCAACCGGCGCTTGCCAGTTTTTTGAAAAGAATGGTGTGTAACGCTGATGGCGCGCGCGCCGCTCGTAGTGGGCATGTTAGTAACAGAAGAGCAGCGATTACACGAAGTCAGACGTGCGATATAGCTGACGGTGACTGTTCGTCAACATGAAGAACGCACTATTCTTCATTAGAGCACATTCGGTGGCATTAGCGGGAAACTCGATGTCGTACGTACGTCGTTAGAAATGTCCAGCATATATTGTGGAAGCCTCTACCGTCAAACGGGTCATGGAAATTTTTTCTGTATGCAATACGCTAATATGGCATACTGAATACAAAAGAGAATTTTGTACAAAGAAAACCAAATTCGCTTTACGTACGCAATACCAAACATCATACCATATACGGAATGCAGACTACCATTAGATATACGGAATACGTAATGGTATTTTTTTCTACATGGAGTACTATTACGTATTGGTGCTTCCTTATACGCCATTTCTAAATACGTCAGGGCTCCCTATATGGGCACCACCGGTGACGCGAAGGTTGACGACACGGAGCAAACGGAATAGCATTCCACAATCTCCTATACACAAAAGCCCCCTGATCGTTGACGATACTGACGGACTTCCGAACCCATTTCTAGCATGGCAAGTGGACGATTCGCGTGGATAGCGCCGGCTCACAAAAGGCCGAGGTCAACATCCAAGTGAAGTCCCAAGGCAAGGATCCCAACAGCGAGCCGATCCGCGTCAACTGCCGAATGGGCAGCTTGCAAGTTGGGAAGCCTGACGAAGCCATCATCTACGCGGACGTGTACAAGGGCAAGAAGATCGTCCTCGACGCCACGGTGATTGCCGAAGTCACAGGCCCCAATCCGCCACACAAGTCGATGGCACAGCTCTACGACAACGGTCACGGTGCGATTTAAACCTTCATTCTCACATAATTAAGCTTTAGGCGCTGGTAGATGATTTTACGTGTTGGTTTCGGTGCCGTCATATTGGGAATTAGGCCTGCTGTTTTGTATTTTCAGCAACTGTACCCCACGACAGTCTAGGTAGGGTTTATGACACTTGAGTACTGACCCGAAATTCGCTGGTTGCATTTAGATGTCCGCGGCCCACGTATATCTTTATTTAGTTGCACTCTAAAGAGCTCCACATGTTCGAAGTTTTCGGAGCTCCACACTACGGCTTCCCTGATAATCACAGCTTTGAGATGCGAGACACCAACATTTTTTTTTTACTATTGGTATTAGATGCCAAGCATCTAATGGCCGAAGTTCGTTCGGTGTGCGGCGTGACCCCCTTACTGCGCATGCGCGCCCCTTCCCCTCTCTCACGTTTCCATCCTTTCTCGCCTCGCAACGCTGACGCAGACAGCATCTGATCGCCTTCTCGGCCAGCCTGCAGCGATGGTGGAGGGCACACTTTGTCCCCGCGTGTTCGAAGATGCAAGCCCTGCGAGACTTCCTAGAGTTCTGTGCTTCCGTGGACCTCGCCGCCTTATAGGCGAACGCTTTGTTCTCTTGCTAACGTGTGCTCCGAGTCTCTTGCCATGCCTTTCACTTTCTCGTTCCTTCCCTCTGTCGTCTTCTCGCTCCCCATCCCTAGAGAGGCTAAGCCGTGCCCCCACGATGGGAGGCAGAAAATGGCGTCCTTTTTATGTCTTCCTCTTTCATTACTCTCTCTCTCTCTACACGCTCTCCTCCTCTTTTCCTCAAGGTATCCCTCTCCGCGGCACTTACACACCCACTGCGCATGCACGTCCCCTCCCCCTCTCTCGCCTCGCAATACCGACGCAGGCAGCGTATGCTAGTGAGCTTCTGGTGTTTCGAAAATGTGGTTAACGATTTAGGCTACTTCGTACTCTACTATGAGAGAGTTTAAAGCCGTCCCGTGGGGCCTCACACTTGATGAGGCCGCGTTGACGAAAATTAAGCCGTGAACGACTTCGCGACGCTCATGTGTGTTCATGCGAGCCACAGCGACGAAATGCGAATTGCAGCAAAAGAACACCCTGAAGGCATCCATTTCTCCTCAGCGTTTATACCCCCATTTAGGATGCGCGTTCCCTCCCTGTCTCTCACCACCCGATGCCGTACGCAGGAAGCGTCGGCTAGCGAGATTCCTGATTGAAAAATCGACTGCTTGCGCTGCACAACTGGTCGCTGGCCACCCCTCATGTATAGGCACCGGATCTGGACCTCCGAGGTGGTTCCAGTGGGATATTTCTCCTGTCCGTTGTTGAACAATAAAAATTCACAGCTTTCGCAGTAACTAAAAGCGGACGGTGGGTCTTCTGTCTCTCATTGCCCATTAATAGCGATTGGCGTGTTCCAGTAGGAAATAGCGGTCTTTCACTGTGGGCTGCGTGCCTCCCCAGGTTTCTCTCCTGTGCAAAGCCGCTTTGAGCGGCAAGTTGGTGTTATTAGACAGATTTAGTTGAGTGTACGCTACAGCCGTGGGGACGAAGCGTGCCATAGAAAACGGCTGGCAGGTTGCGTCCGCGAAGCTGCTGCGAGCGGCTAACAAAATCTGTTGAACGCCACTGCCAGACTAGAGGGAAATGCAACGCGCGTCGTCCGTCCACTTGTCCGGCCACAATTTTTCACAAGAAGAGCGCCCCTGCCTCTCTATGCGCATTCATATGGGCCCTCGTTTTCTGCCGCTAATACGAACTGGAATATACTAGCTGCCGCCAAAATTAAGCGGCCAACTTCTACGCGCGGAAAATTTGGTCCGGCGCGATCCGGGCAAGGAGTCGCGGCTTTTCAGCTTTTACGCAACCCGCATCCGCTTTTCCGATCCGCGCTCAGTGTGAACGTGCATTTTATCCACAACAGACACTCGCATTCACCTGCTTCTTAGCCAACAGATGCGCGCACACCTTGCGTTTGTTTTTCTTTTATACATTGAAGAAAGTCATTCAGAAGGGTGGACAGACGAGCGCATGAACACGAGCGCATGAACACGAGCGCATGAACACGAGCGCAACTGCAAATCCACAAGTAAACATTAACCTCTCGATAGTTTAGAGGTAATTTAACTGCAGACAAACAGGCATGTATTACGTTCTAATCAAGTATGTATAGCATATAGCTTAGTATTCATCTGTAAAAAAAAAGGCCACAGAGCAAGCATCAAGTCCACATGCTAGATGATAACGCACCTGTGAACAACGGGAACACCTCAAACATTCCCGCTAAGCATTAGGTTGCAGCTGCTTTGCATGTCACATGAGGGCTTCGAATGACGTCAAGCGGCCCTTCGTTCGCCCCCGTGTTTCCCGACTTCTTATATAGGAGGAAGACCCACGTTGGAACTCATTCGATTCACTTTGAGACTTTCATGGGTAGACAACGAAAATAAAGACATCAGAATAACAGCGTCAATATGAAGCTCGACCAAGGGAATGAAGTCGTCTAGGTGTAAATGGTCGTGCATACAATCATGGTCTACCACAGCGACAACAAAAGGAGTACCACTACAAATGTTCTAAATTAATGAGAACTAGCAGACAACAATGGCAAGCAATGTATACCAGACATCATATTTTCAGCGCTAGCAGGAAAAACAAAGAACTTGCTGAAAAGAGAACGAGACCGTGCACAGGGAAAGCGCTAATTATAAACTGACTTAAGAGTACATTAGTTTGACGTTTTTATGGCCCGATTATCTCCAAGTTGGCCCGCTAGGCTGCAGCGAAGTGGTGAACGTTTTGGTCGTTTATTTATTCGTTTTTCGTACCGGAGTGGTAGTCACAGTCGCAGCACGCTCTGGCTAGTTTCACCTTCGTTAAATAAAACGAAAGCCTTTTACAAAGTAAAACAATTATGCTTAACTCACTGTTCACGAAGTAGTCAGACTTGCTCTTGGAAGGCGCTACCAATGCATCGCATCGAAAAGAAAGTGGAAGCGCCGACTTGAAGATAGCCACCCAAGAGTCAGCGAGGCTGCATTCCAGAGCCAGCTCAATCTCTTTGGAGGCCAACGCATCAGCGATGTTTATGTCAGCTGCGCCGTCTTACATCGTGTCCCCTTTTCTTCATTCGGTGGTTTGAAGTAAGCGCAAATGCCCGTCTACGTGAACGCGCTTTCGTGGCTTGTGCTGCGCAGACGAACGTGAGGCCACCGAGTAGTATATACGTAGGAACCATGTACACGGTGGTGCACTGGAGGCGCAGCCATCTTAGAACATGCAGACAGTCGACGTACGCGTGAAGAAGGGCGCGCACATCTACATCCCTCGGTAGCGGGAACAGCAAGCCCACTGCCCGCTCCGTTTAGTCTACCTGTAGGCGGAACGTGGGCCTCGCTCCGCTAGCTTTACGACTGAGCGGAGAGTGCATGTGTACTCCCGCCATCGTTGTGGTTATCTGCTTAGTGGAACGTAAAAACGCCGAACTAAAAAAAAAAACGCTCTCTTATTTTAGAAAAAAAAACACAAAAAAGACAGATCACCTAAAGCGCATGCGCGCAGCCGTAGGATATCTGAACAAGCATCGATCTGAAAAATTTGGACTCGCAGCCAAACACATGAATGGACGTGTCACTAATACACTCTGCGCTCTGGCTCTTCATATGGAAAGCTTCCAGCAACTCCCTTCCCTGGGTATCACCTCCTCTGCCCAGGATGTTGATCTAGCTTAGCCGCTGAGCACATTTGCAGGCAGTAATAATAGTGTGCAGAATTTAACCTGCCAAGACAACCATATGATTATGAGAAACGCCGCTAATGGGTGGCTTGGGAATTTCGACCACCTGGCGTTCTTTAACGTGCACCTAAATCTAAGGACACGGGCCTGAGGCATTTTTGGCCTCCATCGAAAATGCGGCCGCTGCAGCCGAGATTTCATCGATACCTGCGGATTGCGAAGCGCGTTGTCTTTCTGGTTCGAACAAAAAAAGAAGGGGGGGGGGGGGGAGGGCACTGCAACGAAACTTTGCTCCTCCAACTGAACAAACCTGTGCGCGCCAAAGTAGGCTGTTGATGCTACGAGTAGGTTCTATCATGCTACGAGTAGGTTCTATCATCAATCGCAACAATAAATTCACGTAGCTAAACTCGGCGCTTATCATTTGTAATCACTGATTTTTTTGCAGATCCCGATATCGAGGCCGACGATGGAACTTACAGCGGGTACTTCGTCCACTTCACTGGCAAAGGGAGATACGTCGTCACGGCCCACGTTTCGAGCGATCACAGGGCTCGAGTAAGCGATCCCAAGGTTGGCTCCGGTAGCTTCTACAGCACTACTGCGTTTTCTCTGTCATCTGGTAAGCCACGCTCATGCATGTTAGTTCATGTTGAAAAAAAAAACAAAGAAAAGCGTCAGAGCTTCGCAGCAAGGGTGAAGCAAAGAATGCGTAAACTAATTATAATGTTGCACGAAGTAACGCTTGCAGCAATCTTGTATAGGGCATTCAGCCATGCAGAACTCACTCAACAAAATGTGGCCGTAAGAAAACACCGCCACTGCAGAAGGCGAAGCTGCTCTTGTGCTGTCTATAACTTCAACGCAGACCCGCCACGGTCGTCTAGTGGCTAGGTCACTCGGCTGCTGACCCGCCGGATGTGGAGGGAGCAAATCCCGGTTGTGGCGGCCGCATTTTCGATGGAGGCGAAAATATTTGAGGTCCGTGTACTTAGACTGAGGCGCACGCTAAGGAACCCCGGGTGGTCATAATTTCCGAAGTACTCCATTACGCCGTCTCTCATAATCTTATGGTGGTTTTCGCAAGTTAAACACCATTACCCATTATTATAACTTCAACGCTAAATGAGTGGTGAGAACACGACACAGAGGACGCTATGTTCCTATACTGATGAACCCCATCACGACATGGCGCGCGCGATCTTCGCATGCTGACTATACATCAAGCCAGGTGCAGTGAATGAAGCGCAAATAATTTGCCACAAGGAAAGCCGCATGCAGGTATGTTGCTAACTAGCCCAATGTGGTACCTTATCACAACAAGGCATTCCGTAAAGGGCCCCTCAACCCCTCCGATTGCAAAAGCGGATGAATGTTTTAACGCCGAAGCTGTCCAAGCTCCTGATATAACGTGCGTCCGATCGCAAATAACCCTCCACGCCGTTGACAAGCACCCAATCCCCAGCTTCGCTCCTCCTCACACAAACCTCGCCTACACGCGCACGCGCCGAGGAGCAGCTAGCGCCACGCCACGCCCGCCGACGGATACAATCCTTAGAGTTATTGAATATCCTACCTATAGGTGGCAGAGCTGCGCATCTGTTTTCTAACGCCGCCAGCAACCATGCGTAGCCGAGAAGCTGACGCGCAGGCAGCACCCGGAAACATGGCCGCACCGCCGAAAACGGTCACCGTCCAGCCGGAATCTATCAAGAGACCGCCACGCGCACTGTGTAGCTCGTTAGCTATGATACGGTGCTTTTGTTTGCTTTAGATTGATGTTCTCGAGATTGACGGCAAACTATTTGCGTGGATTCAGTACCATTTTCGGAAGAAAAAGAAAACATGCTGAAACAATCGATGCTGTATAGGAGCGAGGCACTCCTTGAATCTCGTAGGACATATAGTTTGTGTTCGTCAGTTGTTGCTCATCCTTCTTAGCTGGTGCCACTTGACGTAGTGGCAGCGGTGGTGCATATTGTTCAGCACTAAGCTACGCCTTTGAGCTTTGCGATGCGGGACATACCAAAATATGATTTCGTACTCTAGTGGCGATCGGTGAGAGGGTTAAGCAAGTCGCTTGCAAAAACAGAGCGTGGCTTCACCGCGTAACTATGGTTGCTAGTCAGGCAAGGTGGCGGACCTATGCGCAAATCATCTTTCGTAGAGAGCATATACAAGAACTCTAACAGTCCGCACTGAGCCGCGCCGCAGTTGTGGTGACGCAGCATGGCAGCGCGTGGTCTCGCACGTAACTTAGGTACTCCTAAATGTCGAATACACAGCATCAATCAGGTATAGAAAAAATTATCCATTTCTACACAGATGTGATGGAAACTATAACTAAATGTAAAGGATATCAGCATGGAAAGTTTCCATGGAAACCTGAGTGGAGTGAATGTAGAAAGTTTAAAATTATTATTACCATCTTTTGAGGAAGACATGTTTCCCCAGTAACATTTTATTTACACAGAGGTGGTGTGGCGATATCGCCCCTATTCCCATTCTGCAAAGAAACATAAACTATGGAGCATTATTTGCGTTATGTCGCAAGTAATCATTTATTATAAAAGACATTTAGTCATTATGCTTCAGACGGTCGGCTTAAGTTAAACCGCAGAAAATGTTCAAAAGTTTGGTGTATTGGTCTTAGTACATTTCCAGAGACATGTATTTGATGCAGTTTATAATTTTGTTCAAGCCACCAAACGTATTCAAAACATAATGTCTACTTGAAGAATTAATGTAAAATATTTGCGAAGTCATTGTAAAATGCAAAAAAAAAAATGTGTAAGATACATTCGATTATGATCAAGTCAGGTAAGCTCTGCTTTCTGACCAGCTCAAACTATCAAACTTTCGGTATTGTTTTCCACTTATTTTCTTATTTTCTTTTTTTTCTCAGCTTTTTGTGCTTCAATTTTATAACTTTTTCTTCTTTTCTTTATATATATTTGGTAAACAATAGAGGTAAACAATAGTGTGCTGGTAATCCAAAGGCTACGATAGACTTTCTTGGCCAATCCCCCATGGTGAGTATGTGTCATAGTCAACAGGCCACTAACAATGAACTGAACGAACAAGCAAACAAAACAAACAAAAGAAGCACCTAATAGGGTGATCTGCATTCTTATGACGTTAGTGCAGCGGAGAAAGCCTTGCCTATATGCCCACAGTCCTCCCAGTTCAACTACTATACGGCCCAAAGAACAAACTCAAAACACTGCATGTTTTACGTCAGGGAAGCTGAGACACCCTTCCTTACACCCTTCGCCCCTCCTCACTTTTTTCTTCTCGCTTTAACTAACATCATTACAGGCACTATCTCCTCCTCCCCACTTACATATTCATAAAGCACGTATACAGCGTGAACAACACTAAGCTATAACTTGGTCAGGACTTCCCGCTTTTCGTCTACACGTCCACTTGCGCAGTCGAACACGCACAAAACGAAGTTGAATCAGTTGATCGATCAAAATATAGTGGATCGATCACCAGGAAGAACGGGCGTGCGACTGCATGACAGAACAGGGTGGAAGACAATACACAATCGATATTACAATTGATTGATTGATATGTGGGGTTTTAACATCCCAAAACCATCAAATGATTATGAGAGACGCAGTAGTGGAGGGCTCCGGAAATTTTGACCACCTGGGGTTCTTTAACGTGCACCCAAATTTGAGCACACGGGCCAACAGGGTTTCCGCCTCCATAAGAAATGCCAGCAGCGGCAGCCAGCATTCGATCCCACGACCTGCGGGTCAGCAGCCGAGTACCCTAGCCACTAGACCATCGCGGCGAGGTACAATCGATATTACTCCCCTGTCGACCGATCCAGAGCTTATTTCCTTTTCCCATAATGCGAACAGACGGCTGGCGTCACGGATAGTGCAGTAGTGATGAAAAACGCCAGAAGAGACTAACACATGCGTGCTTCTTATTTTCACAGGTTGTTCAGGGGACATTCCACGGTTTTTTGGATAGTCTAGTTTGTTTACGAACATTAAACCGAAACAGTGCGAAATATGGGGCACTCAACAGACAAAAAAGAAATCAGTCCACTCTACTGAGTGCCCACTGTCCCGGATTTTACTCTCTTGTGCCATAAAATTGTCTAAGGTGCACCAAAATACGAACACAGTGTATTTTTTTTGCATATGGCCTCTTCGAAACCCAGCATCATCTGCTTGAAATCGATAGCATTAGTACCCTGTACTGCTTACTGATCAAATTCAAAACGTCTCGACAGGAGCACTTGAGTTAGACAGCGAGGCGGACTACGGATTCCCGACCGATGACTTCGAGGACGACGATTCACCCACGGAAGTGGTGAACGAGACGTCGACAAGCGTCGAGCCAGCCGGTGCCTTCCAGAGGGTGGCGGTCGGAGGGTCCTTCAGGTGACTGAAGACATCGTGCAGAGTCAGGTGCCTCCAGGTGCTATCAACGATCTCACCGTGGTCCAAGTGCACCTGGGAGCTAACGACACGTTGAAGGTGCAGCTCACGTGGACGTGGCCGGGAGCTCACCTGACATCCGGAAATGGTGAGCGTGCAAGGAAGTGAAATGTCAACATCCAACATGGCGGCTTCAAGCGCTTGAAATGCATTATGTTATGTTTTAATTAACCCAACAACCGAGTTCTTAATAAATGGATAATGCTGCTCCTGACCGTAAAGCTTCCGAACGTTGAGCTACGGTTCAACTTCTCTCTCTCTCTCCCTCTTCTTGCAGCTTCAGCCGTGGATATTCGAGCCAGCAAAGACGACACCAAGCTGGACAAGGAGTTCGAGAAGCAGGAAGAAATGACGGTGGCAGACGTTGTCGAAGGTGATCTCGACCCTCTCCCTGCGGACAGCAAACACGAAGTCACCCTTCGTGTTCGCGAGCAAGTGGGCCACACGTCGACCCGACGGGGCCTTAGACTGGACAATATTCCTGGCAGCTCGCGTAGCGAATAGCGACGGTCTCAACTCCAGCACTTCTAACGTCGTACAGGTGACTTACAAGCCTCCTCCTGTGACGACCACAGTGGCCGCTACAACGACGGAAGCAACAACAACGCAACCAAACACAACGGAAGCAACAACAACACAAGCAACAACTACGGAAGCGGTAAAAATGATGGAAAATACGACGACGGCGATTGGCGTAGAGGGCCAGCAGGAATCACGTGGGCTGTCGCAACTGTGGATGTGGTTCCTGATTGGCGGTATCGCACTGGTGATCGTGATTGCCGCTGTGCTGACCGTGTTGTTCAGAACAAGCGCGAAAAACCGCAAGGTGTACGATTTCCTGGTTGGCCGACGGCGGGCTGATCACCCTGCGTGTGCCCTTGTCACTGGTCCACAAATGACTTAGCTTCACACAATTTTTACGGCATAAGAACGAACATAACAGGCGCCGTATTGCTGAACAATGGCATGTGGTGTGTGTCTACAACTGACGCTGCTTATTACAGTGAGTGAAACCACGGTGTTGCCGCCATCGTTATTATTATTATTATTATTATTATTATTATTATTATTATTATTTATTATTATTATTTATTATTACAAGTTGGCATTATAGCCTGCAAATTTATTGGCAATATATTTGTTGTCCCACAATTAAACTTCCTTTCCACAAGGCGAGTGAGAAGCAGTGCTACTTAGTCAGCTCAATGAATGTGAAAATGAACCACAAATAAACAAGAAAAATACAAAAGATGTGTTGTGAGGTTTTCCTAGCCTTCTATGAATAAAATGTGATAGGAAAGTTAATAATTGTTGTTATTTCATGCAAGGTTTCCTAATATTGAGTGCTGATATGCATCAGAGCTGAGAAATTTGCTGAACGGTGTTGCGAAAGACGGGGACGCCAACACGGTCCCGAAGGCGCCACTGCTTTCAACTCCGCCGGGAAGGTCACCAGCCGTTTGGTAGCGTATGTTTCTCAGCTCGCGACTGCTTTTGCGCAGAGCTGATAAGACGAGCGGACGAGACGACGGTGAGTTAAACAAGGTTTATGTACAGCATATATACAGAGGCGTTACAATTTCGGCACTGGGGCCGACAGAGACTCGAAGAGCCGAGCTCTCCTCTCTAACACATAGGTCAACTTTTCGCCTAAGACCGCTGACTCACACACATGTCGGCTCTCCGACATGGGGACTCCTCTCTCGTAGGACCGCCGATCGCGACGCGCCGCAGGGCTTCTTTTATTTGCACCGGGTCCAACCAAAAAGTCCAATCAGAAGCGCCGCTGGTCGTCAGGACAGATTCCTCCAATGGGGTCGCCGCGCCATGCGTCAGACCACCAGACACGAGGACGCCGGCTCGCTGTCACGTGCGCAGCTGACTCAATGCACGTGGGCCAGAGGGGCGCCGCGCGTGTTCACGCCGCCGAGTTGATCGCGCCAGGCGGACTGCGGGCTGGCCTTGACCCAGATTGCCTTTTTCAGAGGCACGGACGTTTGACGAGGACTCGCTGGCATAACAGCACCCCCGCCGCCAGACAATGCACCGGAAAGACGAGCTGCTTCCACGGGGCTCGGATGTCAGGTGCGCTCGTTCGCCAGGTCCCTCCAGGTTCGCCTCCAGGGCCATGGGGAGAATACAGCTCCAGACTGTTCCGGGAACACATTCCATTTTTGACGACGGACCCCAGCTCCACTGGCTTGTCGCCACCACTTGTCGACCAGCTTCACTCGCCTCTTCTGACCATCTTCGGTTTCAGCACTTGTCGATGGTTCTGCAACTTGCCAAGAACGGATCGACAACAGACAACACACGACACACGCAAGTGCCTTCGGTCACCCGACAGAACACCAGACAAAGTATAGTACAACATATACCTATCTACGTGTCTATCGGAATTTTGTTTCCTCTACATCAAGAGGCACATGTGGGACACAAGACTCTTAAAATGACAACTCAATTTTTTTTCCCACGTACAACAACGTAACGAATTAGAATACCACAAAGTTGGCCCCTTGAGATCACTCTAAACGAGAGCGCTCAAAGCGTGATGAGGTCAAAATTTTGCCCCGAATCGCCAGCCAGAAACCGAAAGGTTGAGAAGGTACTAGCTAGAACGCACTGCTCAATGCACCTCCATTAGCGTTTAGCTTTCCCTTTTTTTTTAGCGAACGTCAAAGTTGCGCTGTGGAGCAACGTGCTCCACCTCAGTAACCGGCCACTTTTAGGCGACGATACCTATGCGGCACCAAGAGCGGCTCACACTTTCGACGTTGCACAGGGGAACAACGATACGGCTTGCTACGGATTGACTCCTCACCGCTTAGCTCGATATCGTGTTCGATCACCCTCGTGTTTCCGGGGCGGTCCGAAAACACGTCTTCAAACTCGGAACCAATCTTTCTCAGGTCCTCTTTCTCAGGTCCTCCTTCACTTAAGCTAGGCTCTAGGTTTATCTGCTCCCGGATTACTTTCGATCCCCCTTCAATTACCTCACTAGAACTCAAAATTTCTGCTTCCTCTTCCTTTGAAGCATTCAACAACAGATTTACGACCGCTTGATGTTGAACGTATGGTTTCATCAAGTTGTAAATTTTGTCCGGCCGCCTTCCTAATTTCACTTCATAATTTGTATCGCAAGGCTTCGATAATACTTTGGCGGGCCCTTTCCAATCAACCTCAAGCTTGTTCTTTTTGAACGGCTGCAGCAGCATTACCTGACTCCCTACTTCAAAAGCACGCTTCTTCACCGATTCCTCGTAGTGCTCCTTCGACAGCACTTTTGCCGCGTTTTTCTGGCTTTCCACTAGCGCTTCAATTTGGCTTTCCACTAGCGCTTCAATCGAGAGATCCTCACGCTGCTCTCGAATGAGCGTCTCTCGATCAACTCTCGGCAGCTCGCTCCAACTTTCCGCTACAGGCGAGAGCGTTACAGCCCTCTCGCTCTGATCCAATGGCGCCATGTCGTTTCCCCTTTCTACGGAAACCGCGCCGGTCGGTTCGGCGACGGGCCGCTCGCGTGACTGCTCACATGACTCATGCGGAAACTTTCCTTTCTGGGGTTCCGTCGACCCGCCGACAAGGTCACTTGAGAGTTCACCGCATTGAACCAGATCAAGCTGCCGCGATAGCTTCCGCGCTTGCGATCGCGTGAGAGCCATGCACGCTAAGTTGGGGAAGAACGATTTGCCCTGCTCTTTGAGAAGCTGCTCTGAGTTGTTGGAGAAAAGATAAGGAAAACGATCATTTAGCGCGGCAGACACAGCTGCTTCGGTGCGAAGCTCACCGAACGGGCCTTTAATGACAACCGTGGCGATTGGTAAGCGAACACTCTGCTCCTCGGCGACCTGCCTGATCCACGCGCATTCTCCTGTGAAGTCATCCGGAGACACCAATGAAGGATGGACAACGTCCATGGTTGCCGCTGAGTCTCTAAGTGCTCGGCACGTTTTCTCATTCACCCTAATTTCTTGGAGATACGGCTCCAACAACCGAATGTTTTTTTCTGATTCTCGGATCGTTGCGAAAGCAAACTTTTCCTGACAGTTTCTCGCGATGTGCCCTTCCTTTTTGCAGTTGTAGCAGATTAGCGGCTTCCGTTTGTTTTCCGATTCAAATGCCTGTGTGGTAGAAACCTCACTCGATTTCTCCGCTTCTGTTTGCCCTTCCCCTACACTGTCCTTCGTAAGAGACGGGTCCTTCTTGAAATTACGGTGCGGATCGGGTCTCCGTTGATCAGGTTTCTTTGAAAAGCCCTCTTTCCTTTCATCCTTTTCAACGCGCACTGCCCTGCTATGCAACTTTCGGCGAGTATAATACTCCTCAGCTAACTCTGCTGCCTTGTTTAGCTGTACTTCACCAAGTTTGTCCTGCAGCCAAAGTTTGACATCCTCCTCGATGCAGCGGTAGAATTGCTCCAATGCAACGCATTCCACCACTTTATCGCGGTCGTCATAAACACCTTCGCCCTTGAGCCATTCAATCAAATCGGCTTTAAGACGAAACGCGAAGTCAACGTGTGACTCATTCCCCTTTCTAGCATACCGGAACCTTTGCCTGAAAGCCTCGGGTGACAACTTATAACGTCTCAAGAGCACTTCCTTAACCTCGTCATAGCTCTCAAACGCTTCCCTCGACAAGCAAGTTATCGCGTCGGACACTTCGCCGGGAAGAAGAGCTAGCAGGTTCCGCGCCCAAAAAGGCCGCTCCAAAGCGTTTCGCTCACAGACGTGTTCAAACTTGACGAGATACTTCGCCATGTCCTCGCCTACTACGAACGGTGGCAGTTGGTCCCGAATTCTAAAACCGCTGACATGAACTGTTGGAGAAGCTACGCTAGGCGCCTGCGAACACTGTAGGATTGCCAATTCTAGTCGTTTCAACTCGAGACGCTCCTGTCTCTCGGCCTCCTCGCGACGTTCGCGCCTTTCAGCTTCTTCACGTTCGCGAGCTTCGCGCCTTTCAGCTTCTTCGCGAGCTTCGCGCCTTTCAGCTTCTTCGCGAGCTTCGCGCCTTTCAGCTTCTTCGCGGCGTGCTTTAATATCCACCCAGGCCTCATCGACTTCCTCAGCCGACACTCCCTCATCCTTCATGATCTCAAGGATCGCTTGCTTTCGTTTCACACGGCCCAAAGTAATGCCGAGTTCCTCACAAATTTCGATGAGTTCCTTCACTTTAAGGTTCTCCATCGTTCACACTAGCCTCTTGCTGTTTGCCCCTGTTAACAATTTACTTGCCGTACCGACTTTAAGTCAACTAGCAAGACGCGCAAGCAATTTTTCACTCTCCCGTGTTTACCCCCTCCGCATTAACTTTGGTTTCAAAGCACTTCGACTTTGCTTGAAACGATCAAAGCTCACTCTAATGCTTCACACAGCCCTTCTCTACTACAACTACTACAACCTGAGCTAGAGTAGTCTGGTGAACTGAGGGGAAAACATCAGGCACTCACCGCATCGATGTCGCTGACGCCGGCCGATCCCGCAGCTGCCAACCACTGTTGCGAAAGACGGGGACGCCAACACGGTCCCGAAGGCGCCACTGCTTTCAACTCCGCCGGGAAGGTCACCAGCCGTTTGGTAGCGTATGTTTCTCAGCTCGCGACTGCTTCTGCGCAGAGCTGATAAGACGAGCGGACGAGACGACGGTGAGTTAAACAAGGTTTATGTACAGCATATATACAGAGGCGTTACAATTTCGGCACTGGGGCCGACAGAAACTCGAAGAGCCGAGCTCTCCTCTCTAACACATAGGTCAACTTTTCGCCTAAGACCGCCGACTCACACACATGTCGGCTCTCCGACATGGGGACTCCTCTCTCATGGGACCGCCGATCGCGACGCGCCGCAGGGCTTCTTTTATTTGCACCGGGTCCAACCAAAATGTCCAATCAGAAGCGCCGCTGGTCGTCAGGGCAGATTCCTCCAATGGGGTCGCCGCTGGGCCACGTCAGACCCCCAGACACGAAGACGCCGGCTCGCTGTCACGTGCGCTGCTGACTCACTGCACGTGGGCCAGAGAGGCGCCGCGCGTGTTTACGCCGTTGAGTTGTTCGCGTCAGGCGGACTGCGGGCTGGCCTTGACCCAGATTGCCTTTTTCAGAGGCACGGACGTTTGACGAGGACTCGCTGGCATAACAACGGTATTGCAAGTGAGCTTCTCGGAACATTCTCCTGACTTATATTGAGGATCTCGAAAAGGCGTGCCAACCACTGTACTGGTGCCGAAATTAGTTCAATCAACCAGAGGTGCACTTTTTTTTTCATTTCTCCACGGTGAGGCATAAGCCGATCGACAAATATTGCCTGATTTCATGTGTGCGAAATCGTGCCACTGTGATGTGTGCTGTTTGGAAGAAAACAAATTATTGGCGCAGAAAGCGACATTGTTGCGAGAAAATAAGCCTTTTCGTTGTAGAATAAACCTTCGTGGCAAGGTATCCAAATTAAGTGAATACACTTCAGATGAGAGGGAGCTAGTATTGAAAAGATTCAGTATAAGTGCGTCACCGGATGTGGGAAGAAAAGAGCACACAAAAAATGAGTGAGTTAGAACTGCCGTCACTGGAATTGATGTACTTAGCTTGCGTAAAGCTAATACTATTGCCGAGAAATCAGCAAGAAAAAAAGGAATAAGATTAGGTAATCGTGAGAAATGTCACCAGCCAATACCAGGGCAAAGTATACCTTTGCCAGATTTTTCATCTGTTTGCGAGACGTCCATTGCAATAACAACAATCGTTGGTAGAGTATTCAGATGCGCTTGCAACAACCCAATTTAACATGCCGGAAGGAAGTGGTTTGGCGTTATTCGAAAAGATATCGTCGTCAACAATTTCTAAAGAACTAGGTGTCGTAGTTACAGGAAGCAAATCACGAACCAATACACTTGCCGCACAGTAAGGGGATCAATAATGACTGAAAAGATATAACTTGCTGTTTATTACATCCGGGCCCGAGTGCAGAAAAAATTAGGTCAGAACTGAAAACAAAAATTATTTGATCGTGGTTCGAGGTTCCTTCATATAATTTTTTAAAAGTCCGTACCGTAAGAATGTTAAAGCGGTATAAAATTGATGGTGCTCACGCTTGAAAGTATCACACTGCATTTCCGACGTACTTCGGCAGTCCTAAGCATAACCGTAAAGCTTCTCTCTCCAATAAAACTAGCAGTTGAAGCTTATCGGTTGGTGCACCAGAAAAAAGGGAAAAAAAAAAACACGAAGCCTGCGTGGAACACGCAGCATAGTCGCAGTGAAAGCTGCGGTCTTTCAGAGCTTTTTTAATGCACTCTCTGGGTAACTGCTACAAGAACACTTGCTGGGTACCCATTACCCCAGAAATAATAACGTTTGTGAAGTAGGCAAGCATTCATGATGATGATGATGATAATAATGATGATGATGATGATGATGATTGTGGTGGTGGTGGTGGTGGTGGTGGCCTAAAAGCATGGCTCACACCCAAACTGTCCTATCCTTCGTCAAGCATGGTATTCGCTACACACTTGCCAGAAATTTTGTGCAAGTTTTTTTATGAAGTGGCTGACGACGATGAGAAATTATGCTTGAAGTGGGTATGCGCCACAGTTAATAGGTGACCAATAATAACTTTTCTAATAGGTAGGGGCATTGAACGACCCACTCGTTACGCAATTCACTTTGTGTGACGCCTGGTCGTTTCTTTCATGTTATAAAACACTTCATTACTCAGAATTAACGCGATTTCCTTCCCGACATCAAGCCTGCCTTAGGACAGTTTGGAAACGAGTTCCAGACCCTGGCGTGGCTCAGTGGTATAAAACTGGTCTTGTCTTTTTGGTGTTTTTGGTGTTTTTCTATTTACTGGCTTTGTTTTCTTGCGATACTGGTTACGGACACCGGTGGCGCGGCGGCGGACAACTTTGGCACCGCACGTGACAAGTGTTCTGATCTCATAACAGATTTCGCTGTAAAAAGGACACAGCTGAACTGTAACACCAGCAGGACTTACATGGTGTTAAAAACGATGATGACCTTATATGAATGGCACTCAGCTACAAAGTGCGATGGGCAAGAACCGGGTGGTAGGATGCTTAAAGTAATTATTATAAAACCAATCTAAAGATTAGTTTAGATTAACCTTCGAATATATAACATCATTACTGACTCCTTGTCCGTGTCTGTGTACTGAGCAAACGTAAATTTTATATATTATCAAGAGTGCTTACCTCCTTCGCCTTCTTGTCCTCCACACAAGGCACACACACACCCATTGGAAAGGATTGGCCGAGTAGAAAGGGAATCAATCACACAGTGCAGTCGCAGTTGTTGAATCTTCTCTGAACAACGACCACACCACGTTCATTTGGGATTGCTCACCATTCCGACATGACAAAGGAAGCATTACGCACATCAAAATAAAATAATAACGTAATATACCGGGCAAGCGATGCATGTACCTTGCCCATCGCTGAACGGCACAAGATAGAAGAAGCAGAGTGAGAGAGAAGATGAAAGCAATGTGAAATATGTAAATCACCATTGGATAAATTTAAAACTGTCGAGACGCATTGCTGAAATAAACAGAGGCGTGTATATCACTAGTTAAAAGTTTCTTACACCATATTGCGCTCTGAAGCTGCACAACTGAAATAGTTTCTTTTTATTCTCCAAAGCTGGACTCAAGGAATCCCCGTTGTGCATCTAGTGCAACGAAATGCAAACAATCAGACATTTCTTTTTATTCGGTCGTCGATATTCTCATTAGATAAAAAGATTCCAAGGCGCCCCAATTTAGGAGTTAGGAATAGTAGTAATTGTTTCTGTAACTTTATCACTTGGTGGCACTTCATTTGGTTACTGCCACAAGAATGTGTGCTCTACTGTGTCTCAGTACATCAAAGCAACAAAAGGAGTACCGTGCTAGTCTATTGTTATTATTTCATATTGCTGCTTTGTAAGTTGTTGTTATTTATTTTAGGAAGCATAAATGTTCTGGCCACTTACTCAGTAATTATTTTTATTTATTTATTCCAAGTTTTATCTCTAAACTAATTGGCCAGATTGCTTTTAGTTTCATAGTGCATTACTTAAAGTATCCAGCCCGGTTCGTGGTCCATCTCTCTTTGTGGATAAGGTCCATTCATATGAGGTTGTCATCATCATCATCATCATCATCATAAGAAGAAGACGCCAAGTGCATTTCTGACACGTCGCGCAGCGGCCGCTTCCTTCCTGCGCTTGAATCGTTGAGGAAGACTTGGAGGCGGATACCGTAGGCGACGGAGCTCAGGGTGAGTTCATTGCTGTATCTATGAGGTAGGACTGCCGCTGGCTTTCGGTTTGTTTTAGTGGCGTATAAATATTCCCTGCAGTGAAAACAGTAGGTGAGCTCATCTTTCGCTTCTTGGCATCGCTCATCTAGCCTTGTGCGCACCAGCCAAGGGTCGGTATTGCATGTGGGCGGTAGTAGTGGTTGCCACAATCTGTTACGTGTGTACGTGCTCTGTACAACCGCTTGTGGCTGTACGTGATTCATTTAACTACAAGAAACATGAACTAGGTCAGAAGCGTAGCTCAGGCGTTTGAATCACTACTGGCCAGCGTTCGACTCAAGGATCGTGCTCGTGCTACAACGTCAGTACAGTCGCGTGCGCACTTAGTTGTTGTCGTCTTCTAAGGCGACATGTCATTTTACTAGTCCTCTCTAGACAAAGGCTCCATAGTGGTTTGGAGCTCGTCTAACTTCTGGCGGTCGCAGTTGCCGGGTGGTCACTGCCTGTGACGTCGACGGTTGCGAAATTGTGTTGTCCTGCATCTCTTTCGATCAGGCGTTTGAATAGCTGAGCTCGATGGCGTCTCTTCTGGTGTTGCGTCCAGGAGATCATCAGCTGCGTTCCAATCTGTACGCGATGGGGTTGTTTGTCCGGTCTGACTTGTTTTCCTGTCGTGATTAGGGTGGCGTCCCACCTTTTAGTGGCCACTTTTTACAAGCCGGGGTCGTGGTCTCACGCGGCGAATATTTCGCCTTGACTCAAATCTGGCTTTTTTTCCAAAACTGCCGGATAAGCACTTTATCCCCTACAGCGAAGCGGCGTGGTTTTGTCAATGTCTCTTGGCTCTCAGAAATTTATTTAACCACCTCCCGCTTGAGAATATCGAATAGAGCAGAACAGTTGTCGTTTAAACGTCGCTATCGCAGGTGTTATTCCTGGGGCAGTGTGTATCGCCGTGTGTTGCCGATACAAAAATTCTTGCAAGTCGACGCTGTATAAACTGGTCTGCATGCACTCAGCAGTGCTGGTTTCAGCTCCGCCACATAGCGTTCTACCTGGTCGTTTGTTGCAGGGTGGTACGCTAGTGAGGATGCAGTCTGTACGCCGTTTAACGTTTATAACTATTTCATCTCGATGGGAGTAGAAACTGCCTCGTCTTTTGGTGATAAATGCTTTTGCCGTTGTCGAATATTACCTTTCGGGGGATTGCCAAACTTGCCAAGAGGCCTCGGAGAACGTCGATGAGAGCCGCGGATGTTGCTTGCGTCACGTGCCGAACTTTCACGCCTTTTTGTGTATGCGTCCACAGCCCCCAAGCGCCCGAGTAGTGGCCCCGCGTAAGTGAACGTGCACCATGTTTCATGGTGTCTGGCGAAGGTCCTAGGTCGGAATATGAGCTTTGGGTGGGTCTTCTGCGTTGAGTGGCATTCACGGCATTGTTACGCCGTTTCGTCAATCACTACTGTCAGATTCCGTATGACCACACGTAGCTCCCTGCGCACTTTTTGGGGGCTACCACGCCTCAGTGACCAGCATGAGAAAGTGCCAGAGCGTAGGATCATGCTGAGCTCAGTATAATCACTCGTTATCCAAGTGTGATGCACTAGCTATGAAATGCAAGTGTGGTCGCTCGTTGTCAGTAAGGAGAAAACTTTTCTCCAGTGAATTCCTCCACTCTGCCATCCTGCACTACCTTGTACAACCTCTGCAGGACGCTGTCTAGCTGTGTCAGGCGTCCTATCATTGTAGCAATGAACGAAGGACCTGACAAAGCTTCGAACATTACTACGTCGCCTGAAGTACAGGGTTCGTCGAGACGTTCTTGTAATAGCAATCGACTCAACGCATACGCATTTCATGATTCTTGCCATGCCTGTTGATATGTCGTAATCATACGCCGATTACTTGATGCACCATCTGGTCATGCGTGGATAAATAGCTTGAGCCGTTGGCTTTAGTTGACCCAATATATGCCGAGGAGTGGCTGATGGTCAATGTAAAAGCCTCCTTTCTTAATTCCCGTAATATACTTGTGGGCTGCAAATACAACAGCAAGGCCTTCTGTGTCTAACTGAGCATAACTGCGTTCTGCTGGTCCTAGCGTCCGAAATGCAAAGTTGATTGGCACCTTTAGACTCTGGTCATCCCGTTAAGACAGAACAGGTCCTGCGCCGTATGGTGAAGCGTTGCTTGCGACAAGAAGTTTCTTCTGTTAATCGTAGCATGCCAGCACGGTATTATCGAGAAGAAATGTTTCAAGCTTGTGAAACGCCTCTTGATGATTTTTATGCCATCTTTACATGGCGTCCTTCTGAAGAAGCTGGTAGAGACAGCTGGCAACTGTTGCCCTGTTCTTCAACAATCAGTCGTAGAAAGCCAGCATCCCGATGAAGGATTGAAGCGCTTGTTTGCAGTTTGGTGCTGGAGCGTCCATTATGACTGGAAGTTTCTCTTCGTGAGTGAAAACGCCTGTCCCGTCGATTCGGTATCTCAGAAAATAAACTTGGTGCAGAAGACTGAGGCACAAAAAACATCTGGTGAAGCAGGAAGAGCACAAGAGAAGAAAGAACAGCCATTCTGCGCTTCTGTTCTTCCTGCTTCACAAGATGTTTTTTCACGCCTCAGTCTTCTGCACCAAGTATGCACCAACTAGCCCAAAAACAAGTCCTTTTGAAAATGAACTTGTCGCCCCGCAAAGCAGCACTTGTTTTTGTCGAGGTGAAGGTTGCACTTTCGTAGCTTCTTCGGCATTTCTTCCAGTTTATCGGCGTGATCCGTGGCATCTTTTTCACTGATGGTCACGTAATTATAGTTATGCGAAAACGCCCGTGATGCCAAGCAGCGTATTCCCTATAAAGCGTTGAAAAAATGACTGGAGCTGCACATATACTGAAAGGCGATCTCTTGATCTTTTAAAGCCCTGTCAGCGTGTTCAGAGTCCACACCTCTGCTGTCTCTGGCGTCACGTGTAGCTGCTCGTTACGCCTATGCCAAATCCAGGGTGTCGGAGACCTTGCCTCTCCTCAAGTGGCTGAGTACTTCATCAGTTGTGGGATTTTAATAGGTCTGCCTTCTTTGATACCTTTGTGCGTTCACTATGCAACGGTAGCTGCCGCATATAGGCAATGAGCTATTTTTCTTCCGAACCAAGTACGAGAGGCGTTGCCTAATCTGAATAATGCGCTGGCTCGACTGTACTTCGAATTTGCAGTCGGTCCAATTGATATTCGACAGCTGATCAAAGTGCGAAAGAAACCGGTCCGTAGTTTTAGAAACTTTGGTTTCTAAAGCCTCATGTCAGGATCGATGTGACCTGAGATGTCCTCGTCGAACACAGATTGGTACGTGTCGAGAAATTTCCAAACAACTTTGTCGTCTGTTACAGCACTGATGCCCGTGATCTGTACACCCAGATGACGAAACGTCCTAGGGATTACAACCCGCTCCATTTATCACCAGTGTTAATGCCAAGGTCTTGTTTCTCTGCGTAACGATCACCGTTGCACATCGAGATCTGGAAAAGACTGTCCTGACTGCGTGTCAGTCTGATGCCGCTGATGATTCATCTGTCCACGTGGCTTTGAACGTGGCCTCACTTATGATCGTCACGTTATTGCACACTGTTTCGAAGACAAACACTTGGCATGAAGGACTAGACGGACACAAGCGCGAACTTTCAACTGAGTTTATTGAAAGGACGCATGATGCTTTTATGCCATCAGGTTTAAAGGTTACGAAAAAAAGATTACAAAAATTGAATCGCAAAAATTTTTAGACACTACAATTTCCATAGACCACTCATGCCGAGGAAGCATGTGCCTATCGCACATCTTCATTACGGGTTCAGATACATCATTTCCTTTCTGAGTTGGTCCCAAAGAAGCCATACTGACGCAGTCATCTTCCAGGCGAATAAGCTCGGACGCTTCAGTGACTTTGCGTGTAATCTAGTTATTATCCCTCGGAACCACCTTTTTTTTTTCATGGAAATTCGGCTGGCATCAAGAATCTCGACCATGCAAACCTAAGTGCCCTTGCACCGATTTATGCACATAGTTGTAGTGCTCCCGCATTCTTTCATCTAGGCACCTGCCCATCTTGCCTACGTATTCCTTTCTACATGTGACTGGGATCACGTACCCACTTTTTCACCACAATCCTACAAATTCATTCCTGTGGTTAGTTGTGCACGCACTTGTTCTCTTCACATTTTCTTTACAACATTGCAAATAGACGACAACTTATGGGCGTTGTAAATAGCACTTGCACTCCAACGCGACCACCAATCTTTTTCAGACAATGGGAGACGTCTCGAAAGGGCAGTATGGCCTGCTGTCGTACGAAAATTTCAATTTTCGTTATGTAGAATGATCATAGTGAACAGTGAAAATGCCTGAGAGTGAGTGTCTTAGACTGAGGCCAGTCTGAGGCACTTCCAATGCTTCCCTGATTATCCCACTGTGTGTTTCCATGTGTCAACTCCTATCTTGACTGAATTTTTATTCTGGGATTTTTGCTTCTCTTGCTCCTACTGCGGCTTTTTGACTGCGTGCCATAGATTGTTAACCAGTGATCTAGTGCTACAATCTGAATACCCAGCATGCTGAAGTTGAGCAAGTTCAGCTTGAAAGATTTCTTGTACCAAATGATGGCAAGACTTCTGCAAAGCATTCTTTAAGCACGTCGGGTGGCGCGAGGCAAATGGCCACGAGCTCGCGTAGCAAAGTTATTTTCGACGATTAAGCTCATGCTTCAAAATAACTACATTCGCATACATTTTTCTACAACGCGGTATGAATTGTTTCGGAATGAACGCCTCACTCCTGCACTCTGGACACAGATGCTCAACAGCGCCGACGAAAGCTACACGTTATGAGAGACACGCGTCATAAAACACTTTCATGTGGCCACAGTGCAATGACTGACTTTCGAATAATATATGTAATGTGTCTATCACTCTGTTCAACAGCCTGATATCTGAGCATGGCCTCACGACTGCCTGCTGTTGCCGCACTGCTGTGCCTATTGAGCTACGGGAAAAGTCTGGAGATAGACAAGAGCGACGGAGGCTACAAGGACTTGCTGATTTCGATCAACAAGGATGTGCCTTACAACGAGACCATCGTTGTGAACATCAAGGTACGTTACATAATCCAAATATCTATGCGCATATTTTGGCAAAAGAAAAGACATGAATCAGGTTGTATTGTCTCAGAGACACGAGGAAACACAGAGGGTCTCGCGGCTCAGTCGAAAGGCCTCTTCGTTTTCTTTTAAGTCAATGTACTGATACTCCTCCCGCACCCCTTTGATAAGTTTTGCACAAATAGCGTGGTTCTGCAATGCCTCTGCTACCAGAGGCATGGTTAGCATTGTGCACCTCAACACGTTTTGCACTGCCTTAACGTCGGTACACCCTTGACCAAGAAGTGACGTGATGCGATGACATCAGAGACACAGCATAATATCCCCACAATCTTCCTGATCTGTAACGTCATGATGACGTCATATGTTGACGTCACATGGCGCCATCATTGTGCGATGACCATTTTTTTTCATCCCTCGTGTTGAAGCCGCCGATGCGAACGACGACGTGTGAGGCCGGTCAGTTCCATTATTCGCTTAATGTACACGTTATACATAGACACAATATTTGGTTCATTTGATTTCTCACTACGCGGTGTATACGTTTGAGCTGTCCGTTCAGCAAGTGAAACGGTCGTAGAAATCAAAAGTTATCTCGCTGAAAATTATTTACTTATTCGCCCATGCACATGCGATATGCGAACCTATCAATCTAGCATTCTAATCTTTCCTTACATCGTCGAGAGCGTAAGTGCACGCCAATGTTCCATAAGTGCACTCTTTTGTAACTGAATAGGATTGAATGAACTCGTCAGATATTTGAAGCATGGTATATCGATGATAGTAGTAACGCATGCGTGAGGCGACCGTAAATTAACTTGCACAAATCTGAAATCAAGTTCCTTAATAGTCATGCAAAACGTAGCTCCCCACGCATGCCAGTTAGATTGGCATGTTCCCATATTACATCGACATGCGCAGGTAAGTCCTCATGACTTCTTTTTTTTTTTCGTCCTTGTGCGCGTTTTCAGTTGTTATTAGGCGTTTGAGGCGTCCCGACGTCCTGCTTGTGTTTGTGTTAGCGTTCACCGTCTGCTCAGAAGGAAGATTTTCTGACATACAAGTGGCATGCAGTGAAAAAAAAACTCGCATTACCGCAAGGAATAATCTGGGCGATGTGGTGCTGTGGCTGAGCTTGTTGATGATGCTGCGCCTAACGCTGAATAATTATTGCTGACTACTTTTATTTATTTATTTTATTTCGTAATATCATCTGGGCCAAAGGCATTATGGGAGGGGGTGAAACACGATTTTTTACTCATACAATGTTAGCTAAAAATGGAAAATAAATAAAAACAAACAAACAAGAACAAAGTATAAGCGTTTTGTGTACAAACAGAACAAGTAACTAAGTGTGGGCGTTTATACAATGCTAGTTAGCGCAGAACGAAACAAGTGATGATTGGTCAAGATGGTCACAGATCCAGGAAGGCGGTTTCAGTCTACTGATGTTCTGGGAATAAATTAGTCGCTGTAGGTTATGGTTAGACATGACATAACACCAACTTTATTATGATGATCAATTCTAGATGATACGTAAGAAGGCTGAAAAAGAAATGCCTCGCGAAGAGTTGGAATATTATGATAAATTTTGTGAAATTTACAGAGGCGGAAGAGCATACGAGAGGCATTGACGGCAGTTAGAGTAAATTGTTCAGGGCAGAAATGTTAGAGTGACGACTGTAGTTGGAAAGAATGAAGTGAACAGAATTTTTTCGAATTAGTTCAAGAGCATTGAATAAATTAATAATAAGTGGTAGAGAATGAAACGAAAGGATTTTAATCAGTCCAGGATAGTGAGAAAGAGATTGCCAGCTTTCAACCATGCATTCCTTAAGAAAGACACCCTGTGGCACACTTGGTGCAATTCTATGCTTTTCCTACGCAATATGAAACTGAACAGCGTGGCTGTTTGCCCGATATGACGAGTACATATAAAAAGTCATTTTTTTGAAGCACTTTCAAGCATTTTCATGGATCTGTGAGGACATACTTGACTGCCACGCCTAATTTTGCTAAGATTTCACCGCCAACACGGTATTTTTTGTTTTCCGCTTTCCAACCATCACGAATTTTTTTTCCCGAGCCTTCGCAAGGTTTTCTGAACATCGACTAACTAAGGCTTTTTTTTTTTTACTAAACTGTTGTGTCGATCTGCAGCTGATGTCGCGTTCCACGCCAGATTGATTAACTGTTACTGGCTGCGTGCTTGTTTGTGTGCTGTGCCATCTCTCTTTATCTTTCGTCTCTCTCTTTCAATCCTTCTCCTTCCTTTCTCACTATCCTGGACTGATTGAAGTCCTTTCGTTTCATTGTCTACCATTTATTACCTCTATTGATCCCCCTCCTTGCTCTCCTTTCCCTGTCTATACAAATCAATCCTCAAGAGAAACGGTGAGGATGGACTCACGTGTTTGCAGAGTCTGCTTAGGTCTTCGTCTCACTTCCTCCACCGTGCCACCAACGGCCTCGTCTACTTTAAGCACGTGACCATCAACTTCCCCAGCACGTGGCCTGTGAGGAGCAGTGCGCATCGTTTGTCTTCGACTATGTTCGAGAAAAGTGACGTACGCATCGACCTCCCTGCAGAGTCACAAGAGCAGGAACGGCCCTTCACGAAGCAGTCGATACTCTGCGGAAAGCCCGGAGAGTACATCCAACTCGCATCAACTTTCCTAACCAAACTGCACGATTCAACAACGAAGACATTTGGGAATCCTGGTATGTATCAGCTGCCTGGTTACCTCTTGGTTTAGAATAAGGGAAGTGACAGCCGTGAAATTTCTAGCTTTCAGAAATGTCGCAGCAAAAATCACATACGCAAAGAGAACACATTTAGCAAGCGGAGTGCAGCGCATTTATTTTGTGGTATTGGGAGGGAAGTCACATAATCTCTATGCTGTTGCTCTCGGGCTTCTTGGCCGCCTGTGGTGTTGCCGGGAACGTTACACTAATAAATTAAACAAGAGGGTAAATACAATAAAGACTGAATTTACTACGATTTCCACATATGAACTTTATCAACAGATGAGAGATACGTACAATCTTCGTTGAAATGCAAATAAACCACAGGGTCCAAGGACGAGCCCTACGCTAGGGAGAGATGTTGCATTTCGAATGCCGCATGTTCAATTTACTTATGTAAAAAGAAGATGCATCATTGTACCTGGTGTAATGCGAGGATGAATTGTATAAGCGGATCGGAGTTATAATTTTGGCCATGAAGTGCCTTTATGCATTTTTGGAACGATACTGATCATGGAAACCAGAGTATTTTATTTCCTGTGAGAGCGGTAGTATAATATTCTTGCAATGTGTTTTCGTACTGCTTTGTTATCTTCTGCGTTGCCGCGAATCTGACCTGGTATCCACAGAAATCTTGTTCTACAGCCCTTTGTTTCCACTTGTGAGCTCATTAGGCATCATATAACAAATTCTCACAAAAACGTTTTCATCTTCAGTGAAACATCAGTGGAACTGTTGAACCTGGGCGTAAAGTGGTAAGGACAAAAGTAACCACTTCGCAGCTATGCGCCAATTGAGTCAGGCAAACCTCCATACAGAGTACGAGTACAAGCATTCATGGAAACCCTATGAATCCGTCGCTGTGGCGGGAGAGGGAAGTGAGGGTGTGGTAGATATGGCAAATATTTGTATAGTACTGTTCAGAAAAGGCGTGGGAAGTGACGGTAAGAAGGATGAAAAGAACGAGAGAAGATAATGAAGTGTGGCACAGCCTTGTATAGCACAGCACAATAATAGAATGGGAAAAGGAAATCGGGATGAAGAATAGGAAAAGAAGGGAAGAGGGGAGAGCATTGCAGAGCCATGTATGGCATGGTCAAGCGAGGGTGTGGAAAAGGCAAGTTGGGATGAGAAAGACTGGTATGAGTGTTCGGAGAAAGGAAAATAAAAACAACGGAAATGACGCCAGCCACGCTGCTTTCTTAGTATTCGCAGCACTAGCGCAAAGCTGCCTCAATAATTTCTTTTATGTTGGACAACAATATCTTGTTGGTCTGGTAAAGAAGTTGTATCTATTACCTTACATGAAACAGCAAATAACTCGGCTATTGTCCACTATGTGCACAAGGTAGCCTAACTCGTGCGTCATCAACGTACGATACTACAAAGGCTGTGGTGAAGTGGTATTTTCACATTGGAGCTACTCATGCAGATATATTTGTATTCGAAATACCACAAATGTTTCTGGTAAAGTGCAGGTAGTGAGCTGTTCTGTTGAGCACATCATGTTTCCGAAATATGCCACCTATTATAAATTGCTTTTTTTGCCTATACAGCCATCCTCTATTGAGCATCTCATCTTGAAACATTCATTCGATGCAGAGATATGGAGACGTTCTGTAAATTGTTTACTAGCGCACCTATTGCACCTTCTCGATATGTCTCAAGCCGGAACCTCGTTTGCATGTCACGTTTGAAAACAAAAAAGATGTCAAACCGTTCGTGTAATTCTGAAAACTAAAAAAAAAAACGGTAAAAGGTGACCAAAAGGAAGATCAAAATCTCTGGGCATATATATCCTGGTATGTCTCGTGTCATACCTTGAGCATGGTACTAGCGACCGCTAATGTAAGTAGTCGTAGAATTCAACGAACTGGTTTCTTTGTCACGGTTCGTTCTTACTGTCACCGTCGCTTCGCTTTTCCAGCTTACGTGTTTGTGCACGAGTGGGCTCATTATCGGTATGGAGTATTCGACGAGCACGGCGGCCAGGATGAAGAAAAGTACCCACGCACCTACTGCGAGGAAGATCCTGTAATAATCTCATAATGTTTGTCTAAGCTGACACAATTATTTAGAACATCTATATGCTGAGAAGTGTAGCAGATGCACTGCAGTATGTTGTATCACAAGTTGAAGAGTTCGAAATACAATCCGCTTTTATTGGATCTTTCGCGAAACATGAAGGTGTCATTCGCGCTGTGCCTTCATCAGCATTCCTGTACTACGTATAATCTTTCAAAGACTATTTCTTAATATCTTTGTTTTTGATCACAGTACCGTAATCGCAATGCTGCCTGCTAGAAACGCACTGTAGTGCTCATAGAATTTCTAATACAGGGGCATGTTCCTTTTTGTTACGATTCTCGAGTGTATATTACATAGTAACAGCTGTAACGTCCAGACACCTAGATTTGACAACGGACTAGAGCGAAATCGTCGTTTCAACCTCGCAGTGATAAAAGTGCCAACAACGAAACTAACGAGACTGGCGAAGCTATCTTGACAACTGCAGCAGATTCAGAGAGCCCCATTGCAATTACTTACAGAGAAGTTCCTTCCCATGTTCGTCCTGCAGCTAACGCTCAGGGGTGGCACTGCATGACGTGTCACCAGCGATCAAGTCTTTATCTGTGTCGTCGGCAATGATCCCTGACAAAACTTCTCTAGAGGTGTTTCGAGAGGTAGACAAAAGCGCACACCTGAACAAGCCGGCAGT
Source organism: Rhipicephalus microplus (assembly GCF_013339725.1). Taxonomy (NCBI): domain Eukaryota; kingdom Metazoa; phylum Arthropoda; class Arachnida; order Ixodida; family Ixodidae; genus Rhipicephalus; species Rhipicephalus microplus. The sequence goes on along the minus strand of NC_051167.1, from coordinate 99,991,589 downwards.
GGAAGTTTACTTCCTTTACAGAAACAAGGAGCAGGAGCAAAACGCCACAAAGGCCTGACAGAGGGCTCCCGCTCCTCTTTGCACTCAGCATCAGCGGCACAAATAGCACTGATTTGTAAAAAATCACACATTGTTATATCAACACACACTTACATACCGGAATTGGAAACAGGAAGTGAACAGTGCCTAAAAGTAAATACTCGGACTTATATAGACCTACCAGGGGTGCCTTAACAGAAGTTCGTTCTGATCATGTTAAATCTACGGCAGTTGTTATTTAGGTGCGACGTATTTGGTCTGAGCGCGGCAGCCGCCAGAAACAGTTATGGACGCGAAATACAGCAAGAGTATTGCAACTAAAGCACAGCATTTGGTCCTCCCACTCTCTCGAGCTCAGTTTTCTTGAAAAAAAGAAAAAAAAAAACGCCAGGCCTGCGCGAAAGACGCAGCACAGTCACAGCGAAAGCTAGAAAAGCGGCCTTTCAAAGCCTTTGCAAGCACACTTGCTTGATACCCACTAAGGCATTAATAAAAAAAAACTTCTGGGTATTAGGCAAGAATTCGCTATGATATTTTTGTCATTATTCTGAGAAGCATGGTATCCGCTAAACACTTGCAAGGAATTCCGTGCCAATTTTTCATGCAGTGACTGATGACGATGAGGAATTATGCCTGAAGTGGGTATGCGCCTGAACAAGCTTTTGTAATGGGTTAGAGCATTGGACGGACCCACTTGTTACGCTATTCGCATTGTGCCAATAGCACATCAAGGCAATTTCGAACCGTAAACTTAAGTTCGCTGACGCTCATATTTTCCTAATTGCTCTCATCTTCTGCTCATTCAGGCCACAGGACTCAGAATGGTCAAACTGAATGCGTGCTCGTCAAAGTTTCACTTCGACTTCAGACTGGACTCTGGAGATTCTTGCCCATTCAACAAAACTACATGCTACATTTCACGAGGATTGCATTGTGCGTATCAAAACGGAGGTGACAGATCCTGTCGAATCATCAATCATGTTCATGCCATATGTCGCCAACGTGAGTGCCTTCTATTCTTCGACGCACGCTTATTAGTCATCTACTTTGACATTTCTCACAAACATGAACGCCCCTAAGCCCAAAGGCTGGAATAATTAACACTGAATATCGGTGAATACTTATTTTAATTGCTTATACAAAAGTACATTTTCATCATTGTGGACGATTTCAACAAAAAGCGCAATTTCTTTCGTCACGTGAAGACTATTTGTGGACTAATCGAAAAAAGTTGCACCATTCCTCAGTGAATGGCAAAGCTGCCTTTGTCGATCTTTTCATATAGTGCGTGTGAAGAAATGTAGTGCGAAACTATTTAAGAAAGAATTATCTATAGTTGATATAATATATAAATATTTGTCAACGTACTGACTGCTATAATGTCAGTATTGCAACTTTATCTCGTGGAAATAAGCTGCTACGACTAATAATCTTTCGAGTGGATTCAAACGCCTGTAGCCAGTCCTCTGACAATGCTATCTTCTGTTCCCGTTTTATTGCGATAGCAATTATATGGACACTCTTAGCTGAAGTTTGCCGCTGGAGTCGGCGTCAACGTTGGGATCGTGTTTTCAGCATTACCAGCAAGATAGCGCAATGAGCGCGTGTCACCACATCGCGCGGCGTCGCCTGCGCGTACTTTGACCGGCTTAGAGAAGGGGAGCGCCACTCCCTCACGCGCCCTTATCTCGCGGCGGCGAGGAGGGGAAGGTCTTACGCTTCGGCTGGCCTCGGGCTTTACCTGGAACGATTCTGCTGTAGTTACGGGGCGCACAAAGGTCACTGCAATCATTGCAGTCTCCGTTTGCGAAAAGCGCGCACTTTTCAAACACAGCAAAGTAACTGATGAGACGCTTATTCGCGTGCATAAGTACATCTGAGTACGTTTTGTGAGTTATTGGTGTGCGACGGAACGCGGGGCATGTTTCGATCTGCTTTCTATTCTGCGCGTGACCTTTCATTTTGTTGCTATCACGTTCATTGCATCGCGTTTCCGGCAAAGCTGTGACTTTTTTATTGTTGTCCTCTTTTGTGCTTTTCTTGTTCTTTTTTCAATACTTCTGAGCACTGAAGTGATCGCTGAGAGAGAGTTGAGGGCAGAGCCCCCAGCTGTGGCAGCACCACCCTTGCTATGCACCGCTGTGTCGTCATGTGATTTCTAAAAGAGGGTGATGGGGAGAAACTACAACTGGCACCGTGGCAGGGCACGAGCAGACGGACGCGAGTGCGGGACATTATAGGCTTTCGCCTTAAAATAAAAAAAATAAGGCATGGTGTATCAGTCTTCAGCCGTGCCGCCTACAGCGGAGGAAATCGGTAGGATTGTTCAACGGATGATGGATTTTGACTCTATAACTCCAACAACTGTTGCAGGTTAGCCACTTCTGTGATTCCACTAACGGAGCGCGCCACCACAATCCATATGCTCCCAGTGAGCAGAATGCAATCTGCCAAGGAAGATCCACGTGGGAAATCATCAGCGAGAACGAAGACTTCAATAAGTATTCATGGATTGGTTTCTCTCATCTCCTCACCGAAATTAATCATAAAATGTTGTATTTGTAAACCCATCACCGTTCAGCAGTATAGTTAGAACCAGTTTTTCTCGGTTGTTTGTCAACAACTGGTCCTAATGAAATAGAGAGATACCAGCTGTGCACTTTTTTTAGAAACCTGCACATCCGTGAAGGCTCTGCTATTCAGTTTGTCAGATATGCAGTCCAGATGATTTAGCGAAGAATTGGGGTGATTTATAAATGCTTGTATTTTTTTCTTTTTCGTCCACCTTTTTTCCGGTTCATTATAGGTAATTATTTTTAGGTGTTCCTTTGCATACCAAAAAACACACTGCTTCAGAGAAAATAGATTTTCCAACGAAGAAAACTGACGTAAGAAGGTCATTTCGAATAAACTTCGAATAGCTCAGTGAAAAACACTTTCATTGAAGGGGATATAACGCGGCGAAGTCTAGCGTTGAGGTGAACTCAAAAAGAACTGAGACAAGTGACAGAGCAGAAAAAAAAGTTATGCAACCTCCAAATTTTAATTTAGAGTCCAAAACGAAGAGATACCTTTTCGAATATCAGTCACGTAATGACAGACGTAAATTGAAATATGTAATAGCTTGGTTTAGGCACTATCAGTAGTGTTACACTATTAGGCAGTACAGTAAAGAGATGTAGAGTGAAAGCACCGTGCACAATTTGTAGTTATCAGCCCCTACTCTCTGAGCGGAGATCGATAGCTTTAGTGGAATCTGGAAACAGAGAACATAGCTTGCTTTTTTCATCGTGTGGCGATAATATTAGGGCTTTTACATCCCAAAACCACGACATGATTGCGAGAGACACCGTAGTGGAGAGCAGCAGGAAGTTTAGTCCATCTTGTGTCCTTTAACAGTGCACTGACATAGCACAGTACCAACGCCTCCTAGATTTCCCGTGCCTGCCGGTTGAGCGCGAAACGCTGGTCATCTATGACGGCGCCTTCTACGTAGGATTAAATGTCTTTGTACTTGGCCTTTGAGATCGACAATATTGGCATTTGTTACTAATTTCAGAGGATACCTTGTATTAAAAAAGTTGCTCGTTGAATGACGGCGTCACTTACGTAGTGTTAATTATAATTACGTTTACGCCTTTTCAAAACTTTTCAACGTTATTTTTGTTGCATATAAGCTCCAAAAACGCAAAAACACATTTGAAGACACCCCTACTTGAGTGGCGCCACCACCATAGTTCCGACGACCGCCGCTTCTCAAGTGACCGCCGATAATCCGGCAGGCACGGGAAATCTAGGAGGCGTTGACAGTACATGGGCCTCAACCATTTCACGGAAATGCAACCGTCACAGTCATGATCAAACCCGCGACATTCCAGTCATCAGTCGACCACTGTTGCCACTGATACACCATAGCAGAATTGTTCCATCGTGTGCGCGTGCGTGTTTTATTGAGCGGAGGTAGGGCTAGGGTGCTCCTTGGTGTGCACCATGGTTGCCAGCCAGAGTGCAATCACCCTATCTTTGGGGTATTTTCGGAATTTTTCGGCTAGCGTAGGGTAACGGCGCGCTGACGTAGGGTAACTGCAACATTTCGCTCGTCATTGATCATTGATAAATGTGGAAGATCCACGCGACATAGCCGAAGGTTACACTCTTGGGGAGATCGTAATTGGATTTGTCTTATTTCCGATGCCACCAGCACAAAATACAAAACGTAATGCGTCAAAAATCACTGAAAAAGCTTTATTCTTTATTTTTTCTTTTTTCTTTTGTCTCCCATCTGTTCGTTGCGTTGAGGGTCTTTTAAATCGTACGATAGTGGTCGGCTTCTCCTATTAAGGCGAAAGATTTCTATGCTCAATCATATGTGAAAATTGATTGTGTCAACGTGTGTATTGCAAACAATCATCATCATATCACGACGCTACCTCATGTCATTGTGACATGATATATCGGCAGTATTCTCGATGTCATTATGAAGCCATTGTGACGTCACTGTGACATGATAGGGCGTAAAATGATGGCGTTATGTGGTGTCATTGTCACCCGGTCATAAGTTGGCCGACGCAGGAGGCACTTTACATGTCTGAACATTGAAGAGTGTACGTTATATCTACGTTATCATTGTTACACGGTGCTATTTCTACGCATAGAGAAAACGTAGGGTTATAAAAAATATTTGCGTAGGGTAAAGTAGCGTAATTTTCATCTCGGCGTAGGATATTTTCCAAGAACTGGTTGGAAATACTGGTGGACACCAGGATACCTCGTGGTGTGCACCAGAGTAGAGGGGGTAACGGTGTTTACGCAGTGAAAAACCAACACGCTCTAGCCTTATCCCTTTCGTAATTCTAAAAGAACACTTCTCATCTGGGCACTCTCCCATTGTTGTCACAGCCTTGCCCAAGCCAACATGTCCAAGGGCATCGAGGTGACGTTCGAAGAGACGCAGCACAGAGAGGATCTACCCCCGCGAGTTGTCCTGGCTCTTGATGTCTCGGACAGAATGAATGTAAGTGGTGTGACATTTTTGAAAAAATACGCTTGAACAACATGCCACTATACAGAAATGTGCACAAATACATAGCAGCTCAGTGCAAAATTTCGGCTACTCTCAGTCATTATGTATTAAAGCTGAAGTACGATTTGGGAGATAAAGTTATCCTATTGCTCGATGCATCACAAAAATGCTTCCGTATGAAAGGCCACCATCACTAGACGTGGCCGTCTACGCACTGAATGACCACCGCATGATATACTTATTTGATGCAGCAGCATGTTTTTATTAATTTATTGCTTTGCTTAAAACCACGAGTGTCTCCTGGTAGCAAGTGTCGAGTATGAATGACCCAACACTGACACTACTAGAAAGCCGGAAAAACCAGTCTCTCGTCCGCAGACTAGAAAAACGCACGGTCTATAGCCACACAGCTTCGCCGTACTACACAATAAATGCTAGCGTATGCGCAATTTTTTTTTTCGCCTAGAGTCTAGGTTCCGCAAAAACGGTCAACTATGCATGCAGTAAGCTAGACAGACAATCTTGGTTGTTCTTTTTTACTCTAAGTCTTCGCGTGATTGAAAAATTGGCCGCTTCACAAGTGCCCACAGATGCTAGAAGACAAAATGGTCTTATAAATTGAATGAGTTACAACAACATACAAGTTACAACCCTGAATGATAATCCGGCTTGTTATAGGACCACTGAAAAACACTGCCGGCGTATCTGCGTGTTTTACTGGAAATTTCATCGAAAGACAATAGTACTTTGTGTGGAGAGAGCGAATATAAAACGTTTGTTTGATGATATTGCCACGTTCCATTTCCCAAGTTTTTGTTATCGTCCCAAAACACCACACGATTCTCAGCGCAAACCGCGCCTGCAGTTTTCGTGAAGGTTCCGGACTGTAGTAGATCATTTCGATAAGATCACGCCCACTGTGCGAACGGTACAGATTGTTCTGGAACCTACGCCACCGCCAGCGATAACGCTAGAACATTCGACGGCAAGAGTATAAATGCCGACGCGCTTCACCGCTTGTCAGTTGTTGATCGAAGGCCGATGCTCCGTTCGCCGCTATCAGTCAGAGACTGCTATCTGTGCGAGACTGCTGCTGTAATTGGACTTTCCGTTTACCGGGCACAGGTTCGCCCAAATAAACAGTGAAATCCCAACACGAAGTCTCCTGTCTTCGGCCACGTCACGACCCCGTGACGATATGCCTGCAAAAATTGGTGAATGGGATCGTTGAAGTGTTGCGTGAAACATGAGCGCCATCTGGCAGGGTCTTGGCAAACAGAAGGCTCTTTACACCACAAAGTTTCCTAAATATACCCTTGAGGAATCTCTGGCACTAGTGTCTATGGAAGCTGCAATAGATGGTCTTCATCGCGCATAATGGGTAGTACACGGATTTGTCTAATCTTCTTACTTCTGGCTCCTTGTGTGTTCGTGTAGCTTAGCTGTTTTCTCAAGAAACAAAAAAAAGTCACAACTTTGCCTCAAAGGCGAAGAAATGAACGCGATAGCAGCAAATTGCAAGGTCATGCGCCGAATGGCAAAGAGGTCGAAAGGTGCCCCGCGTTTCTTACGCACAAAGGCTGCACGAAACGTACTCACAGGTACAGATTAACGCGTATAATAATCTCATTACTTCATTGTGCCTGAAAAGCGCGTCCTATTCGCTAACAGAGGCTGTGCAACGATTGCAGTGACCTTTGTGCGCCCGGTAACTACAACAGAATCGTTCCGACGAAACTCAAAGGCTAGCGAAGAAGTACGATTCTCCCCACTGCAAGATAAGGGCGCGCGATCAAGCGTGCACCCCATTATTCTCTACGCGGGCCAAAGTACGCGTGAGAGCAACACGACTAAATTTAGTCGGTGTTGTGCGCCGCATAGGTGGCGGAGAGAGATGAGGAGCGAAGGAAAGTGCACACCTGTGTGTAGAGAAGCTTCAGGGAGAGTTGCCCAAGCGCAATACGGATGCGAATGCCGCAGTACAGACACTGTCCCGAGCAGGCACTGCGCCGTGCTCCCGACCGGGCTGCAGAAATTAGGTGTCTTTTCTCAGCTTCTAACCACTACCACTAATGTCCCGAGCATAAAATGCTCTCGCATATAAAAAAATTGGCCGCGTGTCCCAGAGAGAGACAATATATATATATATATATATATATATATATATATAGGGGGAGTAATAATTCAATGGACAAGTTAGTCTTCGTGAAGGTTTTGGATATGGCACAACGGGAGGCATATCCAAATCCATATCAACAAGGATAAATATATTTATTTCCCAACAGTTTCGGGAGGGGTCCTCCCTTCATCAGGGGATGAGTTGTAGCCCTCCCGAAACTGTTGGGAAATAAATATATTTATCCTTGTGATAACGCTCTCGTTGTGCCATATATATATATATATATATATATATATATATATATATATATATATATATATATATATATATATATATATATATATATGAATGCGCATTGGTTTTGGGATTATAAGACGCGAAGCTGCGAATTAGAACACATGACTCACGAACAAAGTTTGGCTCTCTATGGTTGTTGATGTCATGTTCTACTGGAACTCCGTACTAGTGTAAGGCCAAGAGTCTTTTGGAGTGTAGATGTGAAGCAGTGAAAAAGTGGTTGATTATTTCACTTGTGTACTCTGTGAATATTCCAGGGCGATGATCGGATGACCTTCCTGAAAGAAGCCGCGACCCGATACGTCCGAGACATTGCGGATGGATCGAAAAGCCTGGGCATCATTACGTTCAGTAGCACTGCAGCCGTACACCACCCGCTGATGCCAGTGAATGTTTCTACCCGGCAGAGCTTCTTGAATGCGGTGAAAGATTTGAAAGCGGCTGGAGATACGTGCATTGGTTGCGGCCTCCAATTAACCCTCCAGGTGAACCCACTCAATTAAACGTGCTCAATGAGACAAGAAATGTTACCCTGTCTTTCTTCGCATTTACAAAACGATTTGGTCAAATAACTTCCCCTATACTTTCTTTAAGGAGGATTGTCTGTTAGTTAGATCTCATTATTATTGTGTCAAAACACGAATAAACGAGTCATTAGGTATACACTTCTTTCCCATATATATATATATATATATATATATATATATATATATATATATATATATACTAAAAACTACATTTCAGGCGTCCACATTTCAGTAATTCTGCAGATCAGCTTCGATGCTTTTTGAATCTTGATACTGAATCCCCTTAACAAAACATATTTATGAATAATTACGAAAATGGTTCTTTTAAGGGGCAAAGTTCGGGCTGAAATCCTGTCCAAGCCACTTCATTGAACCGTCTTGACTGCCGCGCTTCGCGGATTGCATTTAATGGCCGCGGCCTCCTGGCTGAGGCGAGTTACAGAGCCGTGCTCAAACAATTAAAAAAAATGTAAGTATCATCATGAATTCAAGTGCCTAATTCCATGACTCAATTCTTGGGGTTTTACATCCCCAAACTCACATTATAATCATGAGTGGCATCATTGTGCAGGGTTCCGGAAATCTTAACCTTCTGGTATTTTTTCGGGTGCACATAAGTCTGGATACACGACTTCTAGCATTTCGTCGCCGTCGAAAATGTGGCTGCCGCGGCCACTATATTGAAGTGGCTCCTCTACCGAGTTAGTAGCAGTTCAATGCACTTCGCATATGTATGTCTTGTTGATAAGTACGTTATATTTATTCGTAGCCACTTGTCCTAAGGGTGGCACAATTACTTGCTTATTCATTATGCTCTCTCTCTCCCTCAGTGAGCTCGCGTCACTTCAAAGTTAGCCCTCCGTGAATTGACTTGACGACAAAAACCAAGCACTTTCTAGCTGTCTTTTAAATGAGATTGGAAAGTGCCTACCAGCTACGTGCAATGCTCTATACTTGGGTCACGTGTTCATAGGCTCCAGGACTACCTATCCATAGCCTTTCATTCCTGACCGTGTTAAAAAACAGTGTTGTAGGGTCGCTTTAAAGGGGCCCTGAAACACTTTTCTTAGTAACCATGAAGGTAATTCACTGGAAAAGCATATTGCCTCAAAAAATCAACTCCGCGAAGATTTAAAGATTCTGTCCAGTACAAGCGGAGTTACAAAGATTTGTCTCATGGAGCAATCGCATTCTCTCTTCTCTCGTCCTGACGAAAGCGCTGGAACCTAAGCAGGGAGGGACGGGAGGGGCAAACAAAAAAAAAAAAACGTCACGCGTGCCTCCTGACCTTGAGCACTGTTCCATTTTTTTTTCGAATGCGCAGGCTTTTCAGTTTGATTGCGTGCGCACGTGGGGACAAGTAACGGCCTCCCGCAGCGATCTCCATAACGACCGAGCGTGCCATGTTCAAATCAGGCAATGGCTCATAGATGAACTTACTACGAGTGATTTTCGGGCTTATTGCGTGGTTTGTCGAGACAAGAGAAAGCTATTTTTAGCTGACTTATAAGTTATTGTGAATTCCAGGCCGCGTGCTGCGCTCTAACATTTGGCTTGCGTGTTGTCGGGAGCCTCTAGAACCAATCGGCAGCGTTTTCTGACCATGCTCAAAAAGTGTTGCAGGTACCTTTAAGAACTCTTAGTTGCAGTGCAGTAATATGTGCGAAACTAATTGTATTGCAGGTGCTCAACACTACAGATGAGACACCGCAAGGCGGCATCATATTGCTGATGAGTGATGGTGAAGAAAACATGAAGCCGAAAGTGAATGACGTCCTGCCAGAGCTGATGGCAGCTAAGGTGGGAGTCAGTACGATGGCCATGGGGGCATCAGCCGATTATCAGATCGAAAAGTTGGCAACCATGACCGATGGAAAAGCGTTCTTCTTCCCTGACCTCCACCGAAACACGGCGATACTCATGCAGATAGCCTTCGAGGAAAGCACCACTGGAGAAGATAGTGTTTACATCAGGGTGCGTATTAAGTGCGAATCACTTGGGGGCCTAGGTGTGCAGTCATCTGTTCTGATCTGATGTCACCACTTGGCGCCCCTGGTTAATCACATCTATAGTACAGCCATGTGGAATATAGTATTGCAAGGCAACTACAAAATCAAGTTATTGAGATGGAGAGGAAAAGGGGTGGGAAAGACAGCGTAGCAATATTTAGGCAAAACCGGGCATTATTCAACAGTTATGTATATTATGGTAAAGCAGTGAGGTGGGAAAGAGATATATGAGGCCGAGGAGAAGGAAAATAAGGGGAGAAAGCAAGTCGGGGCATAACAAGGATGGTGTCAAGTGGGCAAAGCCATTTTATAGCAGGGGTCCCAAACACCACGGGCTGCACAATTCTTCAACAAACATATATATATTTTTAATATTATTATAAGTATGTTCGTTAGTTACACCAACATTATTAACCCAAAGCGTTGTTTTCGTGAGGTTCCTGTATCAACACTATGCGCTCAAGCATAACCGTGAATCGAAAATTATAATTAAGAATCGACATTCAGACTGTCAACTCGGACATCTGTATTGACATAGTACTAGAATCCTTGTACCAAATTTCCTTCAAAAATGATCCATATACCCTCCCCCGGATATCAGGTTTTGCAATAAGGCGGTAAGGCGGGACTAAACTGCGTCACAGTGACCCCCTGGCCGAAACGAGTTAAGGACCAAGGTTAGAATACCGTTGCGCAGCAAAGTATTTCTAGGGCGCGGGAAGGGGCAGCAATATCAACAGGGGTGACGCGAGCATGGGCAAGAGTACTGCGCAAATGTGCGTCCTTTTCAACTGTGACACTAATTTTTCCTCACCCCCCCCCCCCAACCTCCCCCACCTGGGCATTGTGGGTGGTAATAATAAATAATTTGTGAAGAAGAAAACGCATCGTTGGCAAGCAACATCGCCACCGCTTGGGTACTGGGTCCTGGGCTTCGCTCGCTCGCCTCGTGCTGATCGTCGCCGGCATCTGCTTGACCGTTGCACTGTCCCGATCGTGTTTTCGTCGTAGGGACACCGTCGCAATACACGCCAATAAACCCCTTTTTAATTGGTGGAGGGTCCTGACATTCCCCGTCGCTTGAACCTGGGTGCTGCCATTTGCCGTCACCAAAACCTGGAGCTGCGCAACCGAACGCTACCTCCCATCATGGCCACCAACAATTCGCAACCTGGCTCTTCCACTCCATCCTCCAGCAACCCCGGCGTTCTTCACTTGCGAGAGTCGAAGGTCTTTAGCGGAGCTGATGAGACCGACGTGGAAGACTGGTTCACCAACTACGAACTGGTGAGCGCAAACAAGTGGGATGACGCGGACAAGTTGACTAACGTCATCTTTTACCTCACTGACGTGGCCGAAATGAGGTATAAGAACCACAAAAACGACATTACGACATGGTCCATCTTCAAAACGTTGTTCGCTGACGTTTTTGGCCGACCCGCTGTCCGCAAGTCCAGAGCCGAACAACGCTTGCGGACTCGCGCACAGAATCCAACGGAATCTTTCCCCAGCTACATCGAAGACATTATAAGTCTTTGCAACCGTGTGAACACCACCATGCCCGAGTCGGAGAAGATTAAACACATCCTCAAAGGGATAAACTACGGTGCATTTCAGATGATCCTGGCCCGTAATCATGCCACCGTTGCGGAACTTGTCACTTTGTGTCAAAGTTTCGACGAGTTGAGCAAGCAGCGCGCCCTGACTCAGCCACTTTCCTCACACGCCAACTCGCTCTCCAGTCTCACTTCCGTTCCCGACCACTCACCAACCCTGCAAGAGATTAAAGACTTCGTACGTGAAGAAGTAGCTCGGCAACTGTCGTTGATTCCCTTCACGCAGCAGCTGCCGTCCTCTCGTCTGCCCTCACCACTCCGCGACGTTATTGCCGAAGAGGTAGCTCAGGCTGTTCCCATCACTGCCCACCAGCAGCTTGTGGCCATTCCTGTTGCCCATGCGCCAGCTATGCAGCCCGTGGCCGCGCCTCTTACGTAAGCCCAGGTGGTACGCAGCAGACCTCGCCAGCAGCATTTGCCACTCATGTCTTCAGTTGCTCCCAACTCCACCCTTTTTCTACAACTTGGGCCGCACCGTGAGTCAGCAATTCCTGGCGCACTCCTGGCAATCGACCGATCTGATACGCGTGCGGTACTCCAGGACACGTGGCACAATATTGTCGCCGTCGCTTCCAACCACTCCACGACGCTAGTCGGCCGTTACCGTATGACCCACAGCCCATGCACATACCTGCTCCCTATCCCTCACCGCAGTATGGATACACTAACCTTCCCGAATCTCGGTCACCCCAACCATCTCCTCAGACTCACTCTCCCCGCTCCCCATCTCCTCGCAGGCGATCACTGTCCCCAATGCGTCCTCGACCCGCTTCCCCCAACCGGGAAAACTGAACGCCGCAGTTACAGAGGCAAGAACTGCGCCGTCGTCGAAATGCTCAAGTCCTCGCACTTCACCTGCTAACGTCGTCGCCATATCTGTCGATGGTGTCTCTACCTTTGCCCTCATCGACACAGGTGCTGCCGTTTCTGTTATAGCCGCCCAGCTCTACCGCTCCCTACGCAAAGTGACCACGCCGCTCTCTGGAATATCGCTTCGTACAGCTAGCGCACAACCAGTTCGACCTCTCGGCACCTGTACGGCCCGCATATTCATCCAAGGCTCTATGTACGTTGTCGAGTTCATCGTCCTTTCGGTGCGCTCGCATGACGTTATCCTCGGGTGGGACTTTCTGTCAAATCATCATGCCATCATCGACTGCGCACGCGCTGAAGTTCAATTTTCGCACCTGTGTGACGAATCTTTGCACGAAACCCTTGAGCGGTCGCCAAAACTTGCGTGCGTGAGGACACTGAAATTCCGCCAGCCTCTCTTGCCGTTGTCCCTGTTTGCTGCGATGACCATAACGATGCTATGGTAATGTTTACGCCTTCCGACATTTTCATGAGCCGCAGAGCTGTTTCTTTGCCTTTCGCCACACCTGACGTCACTGTTGGCCGAAGCAATATTTTCGTCCACAACCCCCTTTCTGCACCGCTTACGCTACTTGCCGGCGAATGTCTCGGTCGAGTGGATTACCTTGATTCTTCTTTATTCCTTAACATGCCAGACGAATCGTGCAGTAGCGCCTCGACCGAACTTCATGCCCTTTCCCCACTGGAATGCTCGTCGAGTGACACCTTCTCGAGTTCTATCGCCGACACCTTAAGTGCTCAAGAACGCGCTGAGCTTCTTATTCTCCTCCAGCACTTAGCGAATTCATTCGACGTTTCTCAGCCGCAATTGGGTCTTACTTCCACAGTGCACCACTACATTGACACCGGTTCGCACCAGCCATTGCGTCAAAGACCATACCATGCCTCTGCTGCAGAACGTCACGTCATCAACGACCAGGTCGAAAAGATGCTACGTCGTCGCCTTATTCAACCATCGCACAATCCTTGGGCATCTCCTGTCGTTCTAGTTTGAAAGAAGGATGGATCGATTTGATTTTGCATCGACTACCGGCGATTAAACAAGGTGACGCGGAAAGACGTCTATCCATTACCGCGCATTGACGACGCCCTTGACAGCCTCCAAGGAGCTGAATTCTTCTCCTCCTTAGACTTACGATCTGGATACTGGCAGGTTCCTATGGCGGAAGCCGATGGCCAGAAAACTGTGTTCATTACACCAGATGGCCTGTATGAATTTAACGTAATGCCTTATGGGCTTTGTAATGCCCCTGCCACGTTTGAACGGCTCATGGACAACACACTGCGTGGACTCAAGTGGTCTGTGTGTCTATGCTACCTCGACAGCATTGTCGTTTTCTCTCCCGATTTTCCTACACATCTGCTTCGGCTCCAACTGGTTCTGACGTGTTTAATCAACGCTGGGCTCCAACTGAACCTTAAAAAGTGCCGCTTCGCCGCGCGAGAGCTGTCCATCTTAGGTCACATCGTGTCCAAGCATGGTGTTCTACCCGACCCTGCAAAACTGCGAGCAGTCGCCGAGTTCCCGAAACCTACTACACTGAAAGAATTACGCAGTTTCATTGGACTATACTCGTACTTCCGGCGTTTCGTTCGAAATTTTGCGTCGATCATGTCACCACTGACCAACCTCCTACGCGGTGACGCGGACCTTTCACCCTGGTCTTCTGACTGCGACGTCGCGTTCGCCACGCTCCGTAGACTGCTAACATCTCCTCCCATTCTACGGCATTTCTACCCAACAGCTGCAACGGAAGTTCACACAGACGCTAGCGGGGTTGGTCTTGGCGCTGTCCTCGCCCAGCGCAAGCCGGGCTACTCCGAATACGTCGTCGCTTATGCGAGTCGCACGCTCACTAAAGCTGAGGCCAATTACAGCGTCACTGAAAAGGAGTGCTTAGCGCCAGTGTGGGCGCTTCGCAAGTTCCGCCCTTATTTGTACGGTAGCCCATTCGACCTGTTTACGGACCACCATGCACTTTGTTGGCTCGCCACATTGAAACATCCTTCTGGCCGCCTAGCTCGGTGGGCACTTCAAACCCAGGAGTACGACATTCGCTTGATCTATCGCAGTGGACGCAAGCATTCTGACGCCGACGCCCTGTCCCGTTCGCCTTTACCTCCCGACTCGGCCTGCGGAACCACTGGTACCAACTCCGTCGCATCTCTCGACCTCGACTCGTTTGCCAGTGAACAACACAAGGACCCATGGATCGCTTCCCTTTTTGACTGTCTCTCAGGATCGTCAACCACTGCGGTATCACGATTTCTCCGACGTCAAGCTTCTCATTTCGCCATTCGTGATTGGCTGATACACCGACGCAACTACGCCTATGAAGGTCGTAAGTGGCTCTTAGTTGTCCCCCGCAGCTTGCGACCGCAAATATGCACCACCTTTCACGACTAAATAAATAAATAAATAATCGTGGAGGGCAAACCATGTCATATTCGCGTGTGGCATAGTATAGGATAGTGTGCAGTGGTAGTAGTGCAATATGGAAGTAATAATTCATTTCATTTTTCATTTCATTTTAATTTCAGTTTTATTGAGCATTTTCTTCGCAGAGTTGCGGAAAGAAAACGCAAGGATAAGAGCAAAAAGCTGCTATGTTAGTAGCTTGACAAGGCTAATACCTTTTTTCAATTGGCATTACAAATCCGCAGAGCACAAACATGAAAAAACAATTTAACGTCGATTTTCAAACTTCAGAAAATTAGGAAATAAAAAGAAAAGGCATCAAAATTACATCAGTTTCAGGTTTACATAAACTAAGCAAACCACAAAGAAAGAAAAACCACAAATAAAACAAGAAAACAGCGTACGGTCAATCATGAAACAATGCACACGTTGCTAAACGGCTAACAAAGTATTACAAAATGACTATAAAACGTTTACAACACTTGGTATGCGAAAAGCACAAGTTTTGATGTACAAGGGAAACACTGACGAGTGAAATGTTAGATGTTTTACTCGTAAAAAAAGCAACGAATAAAATGTCAAAGCAAGCAAACATCATAGGATGCCATGTTACACACGAGCACTATTATAGGGTGTTTCTCTTACACATAGTATTTTAGCCGGACAATTAGAAGAAGCTAAACTACGTGCCGCCATTCTGAATGTGAATCTTCCTAGGTTGTTTTTTATGTATATTAAAGATGGTGATGTTTTATTTTCAAACATGTCAAAACAAGCATGAATACAGTGTTCATGTCTTCTCAAACCATGATTAGTTCGCGAATAAGGAACGAACCACGAAGGCCTCTTCCGAATGTCATAATGGGATTGTGTAGTTTTCCTGAGGTTACTCAGTTTAAGAAATAAAGCGACAAGCGAGATCGAAGAGCAAGAATGAAGAGAGAGTAGACCATGGATAGTCAGTCAGTTGCAGAAGAAATCACAATTTCTGTGCTCGGGATATCTGTAAAGCGTTCAAGATATATTTCATTGGTCCATTATATCTGAGCGCACTGTTCATCGCACTAACGGACAAGCAGATAAGTTCTTTTCCTGAAGGTAACTTACCTCTTTTTCCTTTTTTTTGCCTTCTTATTCCCCTTTTCAAGTCGTATCTATTCGTTCACACGAAAGAAACGCTCGAGTTGTCAGCCAGTGCTCTATCCTCTTGTCATGATTACCTTGTATACCCATGCTGTTTTTTTTAAGGATGAGTTTTGTTCTTTGTCACAGTCACACAATGTTTTATTGTAAAGAGCGTGACACCGATACCTCTGGTGGCCTTCGTATGACGTCACTGCTAAGGTGGCACGTTGCTCTCTGCTCTAGCACACGGAACGCTTGATGAGTAGTGAGAACCCCGCAGTGGCACTTGCTTACTTTATTGCTACAACCCTTTCGCCGTACAGAATTCTACTCTGTTGTTAACGTCAGTTTAGCTTCGCCATTGGTGGCGAAAGTGAACTTTCTAAAAATGTGTAAAATCCAAATCGCACCTCAATATTCAGGTATTGTCTCAATTAACATCACCTCACTCCTTTGTGTCCTCTACAGATTGCAAATTTCGCAAAGTCCTTCACGACCAATTTGTAGGAAAAGTTCATTCTCGAATCAAGCTTGGGTAACAATACCGTTGTCATCTTTGACCAACTGCATCCCTCCCTCACAGACGTCTCAGTGACCCTCATTGATCCGAGCGGGCAAGAATGTAAAATGTGCGTAGAACAAGGAGGCAAGAAAACGAAGAGAATCCTCATTCCAAGCCCGGCGCAGGTAACCTACGGCTTCTTTTTCAGTACAACCAATGTAACAGCTCCTGCTCAACTGACGCTTGTCAGAAACGTTTAGCGCAGCGTAACTAAATACAATGCATTTGGAAAAAAAAATATGATGCTGTATTTTATGTTTTGCAACGCTGAACGTATATTCGAATGGAACATGCTCAATTACTTTGTGCGGTGCAGCCGAATACCGTATATGACCCACGCTCCAATTTCTCGACAAGGTCATTTTGGGAAGTCGTACGTCATAACCACACACACAAAACAAGCTTAAATATTAACACACTGCGTCGATACTGTGTAGGCTCCACCCCTTCGGAAGTTCGTCACACGCATCGAGAAATTCTGGACATTGCCCTTTCGACAATATTCATACTTCACAGCACTAGACCAGGGTGCGCAAAATGTATACTGCTCATTCACATCATGTGACATGCGGCGTCCATAAGTACATCGAAACCCTGCGGTCACAACGCACACTCTACTAACGCTGTGTGATTTTCATAAGGTATACATACTCCTACAAAGAAAACAAAGACAACGCGATAGGAAGCACGTAGAACAAAACGTGCGCTCACACAGAATGCGGACCCACTTAACCAATTCGTTCCACTCCTGGCCTCGCTTGCAGACTTCGGGGTACATGCAACGCCACAGTGACACACGCTCCGCTATTTTAATTCCAACGCGAACCATTACAACTAGCTTCAGAGTATCCCCACGCCTTGGCATTTTTAAGTGCGAAGCATTTCTTTGCGAAATTTGGCGACTTTGAGCGTATGTATCTATCTAACCAGCCGGCTACGACTTTTAGCTCTCCTGGCCGTTTGGTAATGGTATCGATACCAAACTTGCTATGGCATAAAATGACTGTATGAAGAACATATATGATTCGTCATAACATGAAAATCAATATGTAATGTCACGAATGTCATGATTTACATTTCACGGTCCTGCAGCTGTTGCTGTGGTTTTGTTCACATGGCATGTTGCAAAACTGGGATGGTATTGCACGATTGCATGGCGAACACAAGCGACAGACCCTAACACGAAAATCATGACATGCGTGTCATGTTACAACATGACTACATGCTACGCTCATGATGCGCTCGCGGCCGTTCCGCAAACGTCACGTATGCCCAATTTGGTATTACAGTAAGTGAAAGGATGACGAAGGTATGTAACTGGTGCAAACATAATAATCATGCGATGCGTCTCATGTAACAACTTGACTACGTGATACGCTCATCATGCACTCGTGGCTATTTCGCTACCTTCACATCTAACTCGGTTACGCCACGCGAACGGACGACGTAGGTAAATGACACATCTAAACATGATAATCACGACATGTGTGTCATGTAACAACATGACTACATGCCACACTGATGATGTGCTCGCGGCCGTTTTGCTAGCTTCGCATATGCCAAATTTGGCATTACATGACGCCAATGGATGACGAAGGTATGTGCCTGGTGCAAACATGCTAATCATGAAATGCGTGTCATGTGAGAACATGAGCACATGCCACAGTCAAGGCGCCAATATATTTCGCCACGACGCGGTGCGCGTGCTCGCCGGCATCCATTTCATCGCGTCACGCCGGCGTTGCCACGCCAGGCACCGGTCCTGCCATATATTCGCAGGCGCGCGCCGCGCTGCGTTGCTTTGGCGCATGCGCGGTTCAGCGCATCCGGCGTCCCTCCGTCATGAAAAGAGGGAGACGCAGTATTATCTGGGTAACGCATCGGCGCGAAATGCAGCATGTCGCACTTCACACCGGTTGCCGTCGGGCCGCGCCGACGGACTCTGGTCGCGCCTGGCGTCAAACTATAGAGGGCCCGCGTTTCGCTAACGTAGCGTCACTATACCCAGCGTGCGCGTGCGTCAACGCTACGTTGGGTTATATTGGGCCCTTCCTGAAGTGCGCGTGGCCGTTTTGCTAGCTCCACATACACCAAATTTGGTATCACGTGACGTGAATAGATAACGAAGGTAAACAATACATCCCAACATGATAATCACGACACGGAAGTCATGTACGACATCATTTACCTTCACCTCGTAACCTTGTGCTGATGTTTAAAGTGGCACAACAACTCTCATTCCTGCTTCGCATATGATGAATTTCCACTGTACGTGGGATCTGCTAATTTTTTTAAGTGCATGTTCCTTATATAAAGGCACCATACTGAACCTCCTGGGGAGCTCTATTAGACCCATACTGCTAAAAGCAGTCCTGTAACAGAGTAGGTTTCAACCAATGTTGGTTAGGGCATACATGTGTTGATCAAAGATAGCAGACTATCGTAGTTTTTCACTTAAAATTAGATTTGAAAAACACGGGACACCTTGATGCTTGTGTGCTCTCACGGATATACAAAAAATGGTGGAGCAGTAGTATCCAAAATTTACGCGTATGTGATAGGACGCCCAAAACACCTCTAAGTTGCTCACAGCAGGAAGTGCCAACTTCCTAATGTCGTCAAACATGTGCATCCCACCTTCAAATGTCAAAGTCTGTTACTGATGGGTTTACGAATCAACTTATAGGATGGTGAGTGGACGATTCGTTTGGAGAGCGCCAGCTTGCAAGAAGTGGAGGTCAACATCCAAGTCAAATCCCAAGCAAGGGATCCGAACGACAAACCGATTCGGGTGAAATCCGAAATGGCCGTGCTGCAAGTTGCGAAACCTGATGACGCCGTAATCCTCACCGAGATCAACAAGGGCTACAAGGTTATCCTCGACGCCAGGGTGGTCGCCGAGGTCATTGGTCCTAACTCGCCACACAAGTCGACGGTGCCACTCTACGACGACGGCCTAGGTTAGATTAAAACCTCGCTTCTCCCAAATCTATGTTCCGGGTTCTCGTACGCTGAAAACGAAGCATGCGCTCTTGCGCAATAAAAGGAGAACCCAGGAACATATTTTACCTTATAGCTATATTGCTGTGACCAATTGACTTTACAGTTTTGTAGCACCTCGGAGGCTTCAGTTTACTCAGCGGCTTTTCAATAACTTTAAAACTCATCCCAATTTTTACCACCGCCCCTAAGAAAATTGGGATTTGCTAGGTTCGCTTTTAATTTCTGATGGAGGCGGAAATGTTGTAGGCCCGTGTACTCAGATTTGGGTGCACGTTAAAGAACCCCAGGTGGTCTAAATTTCCGGAGCCCTCCACTACGGCGTTTCTCATAATCATATAGTGGTTTTGGGACGTTAAACCCCACATATCAATCAATCAATTAGGTTCGCTTTTAAGAGTTCAACGCGATACCGATATCCTGCCCCTAGTGCATACTTGAACAACTTAGTGCAGATTTCTTACTGTATTATTTAAGTTTAAATGGTTGATTGCTACAATGTAATCAATAAGATTGAAAGTGAGTTGTGTCTTCGAAGCTTTCGTATAGAGGCTGGTGCTCACCAGTGACTTGCAGCTGTCGCGCGACCATTCGCGACTGGCGACTGAAAAGCGACTGATGTTCACACCGGCAGAGGCCGCATGCGAGCGGCCGGAAGTCGCAAAACTGGAGGGATACGTCCAGATCTCGTTATCAGCTAGAACTCTGGAGACCAGTGCTGATCAGCTGATCGCCGCCAACTGAGTGAACGGAGCGAACCGAGCGCGCCGCATTTATTATTTTCGGCCATTCTCGCACACCGTTGAAAAAACAAAAAAAGATTGAGCATCGCTGATTCCAGCAGCTTTGCGACTGCAGTCGCCCGACTGAAAAATCGGTCAGGAAGCGACCAGCCAAAGCAGCCGCCTTGCGACCGTTCGCGAGTGTTTGCAAGCAGTCGCAAATGGCCGTGCGACCGCTGCTAGTCGCCGGTGTGCACCATCCTTAAGGCTGGAATCTGTGTAATGCGAAGGATACTTCAAACGAAGAGATCTTAATCGCATGAAATTTTTCAGCACTTGTGATGGACACACTACGTGGCCTTGAAGGAATAGGCATTCACGTAGTCGGTGGCCGGCTTCAAGCCATGCAGTAATTATGACAATTACGTGTTCTGACGGACGAGGTAAATGTACGCTTGCACCACGCATTTATAGTATTGCGATTGCTTCAGCGCAATTATCTATTATCTAATGGCGCACTAACTAACGTGCGAAACGAGGTGGGACGCAAACGTTACATACTGCCACCCACACAGCGTAGTGTATTTAGACGACTTAGTTGTTTTTTCTATACCGCCTTTGAACTGCACATTGAGCAGCTTGAGGCTGTTCTTTTGGCTATTCGTACACTTCTGGCCTGTCTCTGAAGCAAAAAAAGTGTTGTTTTGGGTATGAGGAACTGAAATGCTTTGGCCATATCGTGAGCTGCAGCGGTGTTCGCCCCAACCATGAGAAGGCTTTGGCAGTTGTTTTGTTCCCGATACCGAAGACAAAGCATGATTTGCGCCGCCTTCTGACGCCTAGCCGGAGCACAACGTCCTCAAGATGTAGGCCCTGGCACTATAGGGCTCTTTTTTATTTATTTTATTTATTTATTTCAAAATACTGCCAATCCCTCAAAGGGATTATTACAGGGGTGGGAGTTGATTTATACATGAATGTACAGAAGTAATGCGGAGAGCATATTATGCGCTCTGTAATAAATAGACATATACACGTATAAACGAAAAGACACACTCTAAATTTACACACAGCAAGAGATTAAAACAAGCATACTACATCCATATCACAATAACAATAACCAAAGTGACATGTGTCTGTGTCACACAGCTCTCTCCACGAGTTCAGAGAATAATTCTAGCGTAGGCTGAGTAACAGTAATTTCATCTAAGGCATTCCAGTCTCTTACAACTCGTGGAAAAAAAGAGAAGCGAAATACATTATTAGTAGGACGAAATTCTTCTAACGTGAATTTGTGTTTGTGTCGCGTTTCTCTGGCAGAGCTGTATGTAACAAATGACCTGGGGTTGATCTTAAAATTATTTTTTAACAACAAATATAGGAATTTCAATCTGTGCACTCTCGCTCGGTTAGACAAGGTAGTGAGACCAGCCTGCCGAAGAAGTTCTGTTGGGGAATCGCTACGCCTGTAGCGATTGAAAATAAAACGGACAGCTTTTCTTTGTACGCGCTCAAGCGCAGCGATGTTGTATTTAGTGTGTGGAAACCACGTAATACTGGCGTATTCCAATGTCGGTCGGATAAGACTGGTGTAGGCAAGAGAACGTGTTTCAAAGGTAGATCCGGCAAGCGATCGTTTGAGAAAGAACAATTTATTCATTGCTTTTTTAGAAATTTGCTGCACATGCGCATTCCAGCTTAGGTCACTGCTTATCGTTACACCCAGATATTTGTACTGTGAAACATTTCGTAGTGGGGTGCCGTTGATACTGTAAGGAAAGGTAAGTGTTGATTTTTTGTTAGTAATGTTCATGTAGACTGTCTTTTCTGCATTTAACACCATTTGCCAGTCTGAGCACCATTGAGACACTTTGTACAGAGAATTACTAAGTTTTGTTTGGTCATCTTCAGTTTTGATTGTGTGGTACAGTACACAGTCATCTGCAAATAATCTAATGTTTACGTCGACGTGCTTAGTAATATCGTTTATATATAGTAAGAATAGCATCGGGGCTAATACAGAACCCTGCGGTACACCAGATAGAACGGGAACAGTATCAGATACATGGGCATTGTACTGTACGTACTGATAACGGTCTGAAAGATAATCTTCAATCCAACGTGTGAGTGGTCCTTCGCCTAATAGACATCTTAGTTTATAGTTAAGCTTCAGGTGGGAAACCCGGTCGAAAGCCTTTGAAAAGTCCATAAATATTACATCTGTTTGTAGTTGGCTGTTAACATCTTTGGCAAAGTCATGAAGCGTTTCTACTAATTGAGTAACAGTCGACAGGCCACTGCGGAACCCATGCTGATTGGAGTGTAATATGTTGTGACTTTCGACAAACTCTGTTAAATATTTCAGGATGATATGTTCCAGTATTTTGCAAGATGTGCATGTCAGAGATATGGGCCTGTAGTTAGCAGGGGAAAACGTATCACCTGATTTATGCACGGGTATTATCTTTGCTAATTTCCAGTCAGCTGGAAGATGACCAACGCGAAGTGACTTTAAATATATTAGCTGAAGGAATTTGCTTACAGGCTCAGCGTACCGCTTTAAAAAGGCATTTGGAATGTCATCTGGACCAGTGCTTTTCTTTTCGTCGAGGTTTAGCAAGAGGGATAATACACCCGCCTGCGATATGAAGGGGGTATCTAATGGTGTATCTACGCCACTTGGTCTGAACTGGTCGCGTTGAAGTAGGCCATTATCAGCGGTGAAAACAGACTGAAAGTAGCTGTTGAAATGATCGGCTGTCTGTTTTCCTCCCGGGGTAGGCGTATAGGCTTTGTTAGTATGTTTCACACTTATGTATCGCCAGAACTTATGAGGCGCTGTTTTGATAAAACTGTGTAAAGAGTGACTGAGAAAGCGCTTTTTTGCCAAATTCACTTGTTTCTTAAGGGACCTAGCTAGTGCAGGGATTTCCGACGCAATACAACTGCGTGGGTGAACTTTCTGAGCTTTTCTGAGCCTTTTTAGTTTACGCTTCATATGAATTATGTCGCGCGTGATCCATGGATTGTGCTTTTTGATGCTTTTTGTAACTGTTGGAACAAAGTTGTCTATGCAGTGCCTGACAATATTACTGAATGTTGACCATATCATATTTACCGTTGAGTGTTCATTTGAGTAGAGGTCCAAAAAGTTGGAAAATTCGAGAGCAAGGTATGTCATGATGGCAGCGTCGTCCGCTCTTTTAAAAGCAGGTACCCGTTTTGTTGTAGCTTTCGTATGAATAGCGCTTGGATATTGCAAACAACACGAGACTATTTTATGATCAGATAGGCCTTCTAATGTTTCTACGTTAATAGGATATTTTAAAAAGTGATCACTTACAAAAAAAAGATCTAGAATAGAAGCGAAAGAGCCTTGATTACGTGTAGGAACTGTAACAACTTGTGTGAGGTTAAATGTGAACATGATATCAGCAAGCACGTTGCCAGTCTTCGTCGCCAGATTCAGCGAGTCCCATTTCACTTCAGGCAGGTTAAAATCACCTGCTACAATGATTTTTTTACCGCGAAGAGCGTGCGTATGCATATAATCGTACAGTGCTTCTAAAAATGAAACTTCAGCATCAGGTGGTCTGTAAACGACGCCAATGTAGGTTATTTCATCCTTGACGTAGAATTTACACCATACTGCTTCGATGTCAGATGCCATGGGCATAGCTGTGTAGGGAATACCGTGACGAATTAATAAGGCTACTCCTCCTCCTCTCGTTTTCCTGTCCTTGCGTAGAATCGCATACCCTGGCGGTACTACCTCGTGGTCTAGGATACCGGAATGCATCCACGTTTCAGTGAGCGCTACAATATCAGGTTGATAAGACAGTAGGACAGCTTCGAGTTCATGTGTTTTATTGATAATGCTTCGACAATTCACATTCAAAAGCCATAGCCATAGTCATAGTCTTCAGATAGGGAATACCCGCGCCCTGCATAGCCGGTGACTTCCCGCACGCTGGATGTGTAAATAAATGATGTCTCTCTCTCTCTCTCTCTCCCTCTCTCTGACACTTTCTGCTTATTAGCACCGCTTCATGCTGAATTTTCTGAAAATCGCCAACCCTCTACAAGAACTATTCAAAGAAGACGTCGTCTTCTTCTGGAGTCCAAAATGATCCGACGCTTTTCGTGACCTTCAACAACGCCTACAAACGCCGCTGATCCTTATGGCCAGTTCGACACCGAAGCAGACACAAACGTCCGCACTGATGTGAGTAACCTTGGCCTGGGAGCTAATATCAAGGTGGCGTGGAACGCGTCAATGCCTACGCTAGCCGCATGTTGTCCTCTGCGGAGAAAAACTCAGCGACTGAAAATGAATGTCTGGCGGCTGTACGGATTATTATTACGAAATTCAGGCCATACCTGTACGGACGCCTCTTCCCAGTCGTCAGTGACCACCATTCTCTCTGCTTGCTCGCTAACCTGAAAGATCATTCGGGCCTTCTTGCATGATGGAACTTTGATTACAGGAATACAACGATACTTTACAAGTCGGGCAAGAAACACACCTACACCGTCTGTTTTTCCCGCGCACCCGTCGAGATCGCTGCGGAAGGCAACGATGAGGATTTCAGCAGCCTTGCTATTCTAGCATCAATAAACGTGGATAACCAACAACGCGAAGACTTAGAACTGCAACCACTGATCGAATACTTTGAGAAACGTCGCCCACAATCGCCACGTCAGCTTACGCGTGACTTGTATCCTTCTGCAACGCCTCCTCTAGTTTATCAATGCCAGCCAGATGCGCCCGATCCAACCCTTTCCTCTAGCCCTTTCCTGCTCTCGCTTATCGCCTAGCCTTCGAGTGTGCTCTGCTGCCATGGGGGAGGGAGCCCTTTCATGCAGTGCCTCACGACGAATGTCATACGAAGTATTTTTCATTTGGTTCTGCACAGAACTCAAGGAAAAATTGGCGTTCAGATGGGCTCTGTAAAAGATATGGTGTTTTGAGATAGCGCGTCGCCGTTCGTGGGGCTAAGCCGGCAACCAATGAGAAAACGTCACTGCAGCGATTCTAGATGCGCTTCGCCGTGATGCGGTAGCAGCCTTGCTTCAAGCGACAAAAAAGGAGTATGAAGGAACAAATTTGACAGACTACGATAATAGGGAGTTTTAGAATACCGTGTGCAAGCGCTGCGGGCGTTGTGGGCGTAACGGGCGCCATACGAGCTTTAGAATAGCGTTTGCCCTGCTACGATCCGCAACGCACGATTGCAGCGTCACCGTAGCTTCGAAACCAGCGCTTGCGGGCCACATGTGGGCCGCCATCACCGCAAGCAATTTCGGATTTTTTTGCGTGCGGTCCACGAACGTGAACGCCGACTCGCGTTACGACGCATGCGCAGTAGCAGTGACCGCACCGCAAGGGCTCGCGGTGCGCTATTCTAAGACTCCCTATTGTAGTGGGAAACACGTCTATCACGTCTCCGGGGAAAAGTGTTCGAAAGCACGTGTGGCGCAAGCAGGGCGACCCCTCACGCAGCATCGCATCACGACCATTTTCTGAACAAAGGCGGGCCAACCGCGCCCGTTATTATGCGGTCGTTTGCGCTGGAATATATAGTCATTGCTGCTGCTCTCCGCGATGGCATTTCGCGTGCTTGCCACGACGAGCCATCATCAGGACATCGTGGCTTCGATCGTACTCTGGCGAGGATCACGATCATACTATACTGACGGAACCTTACACAAACCGTCAGGCAGTACGTGAAGACTTGCACAGCTTGCCAACGCCGCAAACATCCACTAATGAAACTAGCCGGTCTGCTTCAGCCTGTACGACCCCCTCATGCACCTTTTGAAAAGGTCGGGGTGGATTTGCTCGGTCCATTTCCAAAGTATACTACTGGTAACCACTGGATTGTTGTTGCCACTCACTACTTGACCAGATACTGTGAAGAACAAGCCACCCAGCGAGCAACTTCTTCCGATGTGGCTAACTTTTTTATCAAGAACATCGTTCTCCGCCATGGTGCCCTTAATGTCGTCATCATAGATAGTGATACTGCATTTACAGCTGAGATGCTCCGAGACATCCTGTGGCTGAGCGGTACGACACACCAAACAGCAACTGCGTACCACCCGCAGTTGCTGTTAACCAAGCATCTGAACAAAACGATTGCAGATATGCTTTCGATGTATGTCGCCAAGGATCATAAAAATGGGGATGAAATCTTCCCGTATATCGCATTTGCCAACAACACGGCTTTGCTCCTTTTCATCTGGTTTACGGCCGCGATGTCACCACAACGCTTCACACCATGCTGCTTTCAACTCTACCAGACTTTACTAAACTAGATGTACATTTATTATTTAACCATGCCGAAGACGCCCGGCATCTTGCGTGCTTTCGCACTTTATTGCGAAAAATGAAGATGCTCGCTGGTACAAAACCCATAGCAGAAGCTGTAACAAACCCGCCGGGTGACTTAGCCTGGTTCTGGACACTCATACGTCAACGTGGGCGCTCCGAGAAATTAAATTGGAACTTCGGACCCTACCGAGTTCTTCATTGCCTCATGGAAGTCAACTCCGAAGTTGTCCCAGGAGACACACCACACTGTTTCCGTAGACCACGCTCCTGGGATGTGGTTCATGTCTCCAGGGTTAAGCCGTACCATTCGCGCTGACTTCAAGTCACGAACCTTGCGATGTATAGCTTGCCTTCAGGAATATAGTACATTTCTTCTCGTTTTTTTTATCTCGCACTTGTGCTTTCTCTAAAACACGCGCATTTTTGGCTACCTTTTACTGTTTTTCGGAAGCTCGAAATTCATACGATGCTTCTTTTTCATTTTCTTTAGGACTAGGGTATTGCCACGCTGGGTTGGTGGCAGAAAAAGAAGGCGTAGAAGTGAGTTGCTGCTGTGGCCGAGTAAAAAGTCGTTCCCTTTGAGTTCCCGTTCATCATTTCCTCTCGCGACAATACACAGGATGGTCCACGCTCAAATTGACTGCATTTATTTAAAATTCATTTTAGTAAGAACTAAACGTACGCTGACTGATGAATAAGCGTTGAATGTATTCTTGGGATCAGTAAACAGAAACAAATATCACCGGAGTCTTTTAACAGAACGTACGCCATGTTCGATTCCACGCCTGATCCTTCGAACTCACGATCTCACTGATACAGGCCGTCATTTGTCAAGAATTATCGAACGTTGGCCTTCATGCCGCTTAACCTGTACATTTTGCCTAGCCTTTTTATCTTCTGCCCTCCATTCCTCGCTTTGGTTATAACTATTATCTAAACTGCAATTAAGCTGAGTGGTGTTTCACCCGTATATTTTGCTTAGCCTTCTTATTTTCGGCCCTCTGCTTCTCGCTTTGGTTATAACTATTATCTAAACTGCAATTCATGTGAGTGATGTTTCACCCGTATAAATTGCTTAGCTTTTTGATCTTCGGCCCTCCGCTCCTCGCTTTGGTCACAACTATCGTCTAAACCGTAATTCACTTGAATGGTGTTTCACCTGTATATTTTGCTTAGCCTTTTTATCTTCGGCCCTCCACCCCTCGCTTTGACTATAACTATTGTCTAAACTGCAATTCAGCTGAGTGGTGTTTCACCCGTATATTTTGCTTAGCCTTTTATTTTCGGCCCTCCGCTCTTCGCTTGGGTAGAACTATCATCTAAACTGCAATTCAGCTGAGTGGTGTTTCACCCGTATATTTTGCTTAGCCTTTTTATCTTCGGCCCTCCACTCCTCGCTTTGATTATAACTATTATCTAAACTGCAATTCAACTGAGTGGTGTTTCACACGTATGCTTAGCCTTTTTATCTTCGGCCCTCCGTTCCTCGCTTTGGTTAAAACTATTATCTAAACTGCAATTCAGCTGAGTGGTGTTTCACCCGTATATTTTGCTTAGCCTTTTATCTTCGGCCCTCCGCTCCTCGCTTTGGTTACAACTATCATCTAAACTGCAATTCAGCTGAGTGGTGTTTCACCCGTATATTTTGCTTAGCCTTTTTATCTTCGGCCCTCCGCTCCTCACTTTGGTTATAACTATTATCTAAACTGCAATTCAACTGAGTGGTGTTTCACACGTATGCTTAGCCTTTTTATTTTCGGCCCTCCGTTCCTCGCTTTGGTTAAAACTATTCTCTAAACTGCAATTCAGCTGCGTGGTGTTTCACTCGTACATTTTGCTTAGCCATTTATCTTCGGCCCTTCGCTCCTAGCTTTTGTTATAACTATTATCTAAAGTGCAATTCAGCTGAGTGGTGTCTCACCCGTATATTTTGCTTAGCCTTTTAATCTTTGGCCCTCCGTTCCTTGCTTTGGTTACAACTATTCTCGAAACTGCAATTCAGCCGAATAGCGTACACTTGACAACAAGTCCATTTTTAACGCGTCGGTCATATCGCTCGCCACTGCCACAACCCCGAGGCTCCACCGGCACACTATGGGCCTCTCCCAACCCCCAGTCTTCTTCTGTCCACCGGTAATCATCGGCATATGGTTCTTTTCCTATGTCGACCACATTCTCTATTTTGCTGTACCTGTGGCCAACCCTCGCTACGACCACTCACCATTCTCTGCTCGCCGTCAATCACGTTCTTGAATGCTATCATGACATTGTCAAATTCGTCAGCACGACCTTAAACCAAACGACTGTCGTGACTCATCGCATTAATTCTGGTGATGTGATTCCCATTCATGGACGTCTATTCCATGTTTCCCCGTCTTAGCGTACAGTCATAGAACAAAAAGTGGAGAAGGAGCTTGCGAAATATAAATTAAGCTTTCGTGCAGACCTTGGGCTTCCCTGTTGACCTGCACAAAAAGAATATAGTTACGGGGGCTTTAACGTCCCAAAACCACCACATGATTATGAGAGACGCCGTAGGGGAGGGCTTCAAAAATTTTGACCACCTGAGGTTCTTTAACGTGCACCCAAATTTGAGCACATGGGCCTACAACATTTCCGCCTCTATCGGAAATGCAGTCGCCACAGCCGGGATTTTATCCCGCGACCTGCGGGTCAGCAGCCAAGTACCTTAGCCACTAGACCACCGTGGCGGGGCGTCAAAAAAATCAATGTTCTATCCTTACAAAAAAGAAGGATATAACATTGCTCTTTCGCGTAGATTATCGGCATTTCAACAAAATCAGGAAAAAAAGATGTCTACCCTTTACCACGCATCCATGACGTCCTGGGCTGCCTTCATGGTACTACCTATTTTTTTCACTATCCGCCTTCGATCCAGCTACTTGAAGATAGCTGTCCATGAGATGGATAGCGAGAAGACAGCATTCGTCTCTCCTGATGGTCTCTATCAATTCAAGGTGGTACCCTTGGGTCTCTGTAATGCACCAGTCAACTTCGAAAGAATGATGGATTCATTGCTCCACGGGTTCAAATGGACCATCTGTTTGCGTTATCTAGATGAAGTTATTGTTTTTTCGTCCACATTCGACTCAGATCTCGATATTTGTCGGCAATTTTTCTTGTTTTCCGTAGAGCCAGACTTCAATCGAACTCTTCTAAATGGCACGTCACTCGTCGTGCAATAACCGTACTCGGACATCTCGTTGATGCCACTGGACTACGCCCGGATACAGAGAAAATTCAGGCCGTAACAAACTTTCCTGTTCCTAAGTCCACAAAGGATGTTCACAGTTTTCTTGGTATGTGCTTCTAGTTCTGATGCTTTGTTAAAATCTTTGCAACCATTGCACGCCTACTAAAAATCTTCTTGAGAAGGAAGCCCCGTTTTGCTGAGGCCCTGACCAAGTCTCATCTTTTTCCCAACTCTTGACCATGCTTACAACACCGCCAATTCTAGGCCGCTTGGATCCATCAGCTTCAACCGAGGTTCGCACTGACGGTAGTAGACGTGGTATAGGAGACATGTTATTGCGACAACAACGCGGACATACTCTGTTATATCTTATGGAAGCAGACTGATATAACTCTGTTATATCCTATGGAAGCAGACTGCTATCCGTCGCCGAGCGCAACTATTCAATAACGGAGCGTGAGTGTCTCGCTCTTGTGTGGGCAGTCGCCACGTTTCGTCCTTACTTACACGGACGCCCATTCCATGTCGTCACCGATCACCACGCTCTCGGCTGGCTCGCCTCACTCAAGGATTCCACAGGACGCCTCGGCCATTGGGCCCCACGTCAGCAAGAGTTCACATTCACCGTAATGTCAAAACTGGGAGATCACATCAAGATGCAGATTGTCGATTCCTCTACCCTGTGAAGAAGCAGTCAGTACTAACATCATTGTATACGTTCTATCTGTGTCGCAGCTACTTAATCTTGGCAAGGAACAATCGTGAGGATGCTTCCCTGCGAGCCATTATTGGCGAATTAGAACCAATGCCTCGCTACACGTCTTTACAAATGTTCCTACTCAAAGACGGGATTCTCTATCGCCGTAACCTTGATCCTTTTGGCTCTGACTTACTCCCCGTCATACCAGCACGCCTGTGTTCGACTGTCCTCAAACAACTTCATAAGGCTCCTTCGGCGGGCCACTTGGGTGTTTCCTGCATGTACGACCGTGTACGTCGTCGTTTCTTTAGGCCTGTTCTTGCCCTTTCTGCTTGATGATACGTCACCGCTTGTGAGCCTTGCCAGCGCCGCAAAATGTCATCTTCTCTACCAGCTGGGTACCTTTAGCCGATCGACGTTCCCACTGAAAATTTTTCAGAGTTGGTCTCTACATGAGTTGGTCTTCACACAACAACCACCGCAATTGTGACTGCATGAAAGAGCAGGAAGATGACGACGGTTCTTGGTTGCTACTGGTCGGGTGCCATCTTGTTGACACAGCGTTTTGATTAACTAAATAGGCTATCCGTAACGTTATGCCAGCAATGACAATTCCTTATTTTCCCCCACTGCTCATATGCTTCAGCACACAGAAATGCTCACGACGTCAAAGAAGAAGCTTCCTATGCAGAAACACTCATGTTATCGTACTAAGTTTGATATATATAAACACTCACACCAAGAAAATATGAAAGTAAATCGACAATTACGCAGCGCATTTCAGAGGCACTACCCGAGCCACTACCTGAGACACAAATGTGCGGAAGTAGCACAGATTCAAGCGGTTAGTATATTGCTCAGTGATAAACGGGTCTCGCCTTCAATATTTTTTCTGTGACTGAAAGAACAATTTGCCATCTTATGCATAACAGTCTTACCATGAAGCTATTCAGCAAGTTATTGATATCTCGGGTTAAGCGTTCCAATGCTACGATACGATTATGACAGAAGCCACGGTGAAGGGCTTCAGAAAATTTCAGGATGAGCTGTTCTTCAACGTGTACTAGCTGACATCAACAGTTTTGCCTCCACTGAAATGCGACTGCCATGGCCAGGATCGAACCCTGCAACCTACAGATCAGCAGCCTGAGAACCGTAGCCACTGATACACCATGCCGGAAGATGAGTGAGTTAGCGAGCAGGATAAACAGGCGCAATGAGGTGAGCAAGGGTGACTACCCAAATGATGAGGTTTTGTCATTTAAATAAGATTGCACACGTAGTGATCAGGTGCCTGTTCTATAGATGCGCGACGTCACACTTCTTATATATTGTTCAATACACATAGTGTTAATGAATTCGACCAGTAGATTCTACTACCGTATCACTTCCAATATAACTATACCCGGACGCTGCCCTTTCGAAAATGGATCACTCGTTCATGTTATACTTGAATATTTTACAGGTGCCGACCTCATGTCCGATGATGGAATTTACAGCGGCTTCTTTGTCCAGTTCACAGGGAAAGGAAGGTATGTCGTCACAGTTCACGTTTCGGGCGATGAGAGGACACGATTGGGCGATCCGTGGACGCACTACTACCCCACCAATGTGATTGTAGAGTCACCTGGTAAGCTGCGCTCGTGCTCGCATTGAAGTATCTCGAAGCCACCAAGAAAGTCATAGTTTCACCGCAAGGGCGGAGAAGTGAATGTGATAGCCACCAATTCAAACACGGCACTATCCTTCGTAAGGTGCGAGCTTCACGAAGTATAATGTTTGCGTTTTAGTAAGGGTCGCGTAGGTAACTTAATAAAGTGTGGTTTCGAGATATCTCGTACTCCATGAAAATTTAGTCCTTGTGCACGTTTTTTTCAAAAAACAGGCGAAACATGAACGGATGCAAACATCCAAGTGAATTTATTATTGAAACCAGGATTTTCCATGTCTAAACTAAAGCATCAATGTCACAGGTGCACAGTACGACTGCGCACATCAGCTGATATCTTCCCCAGATGTAGTGTCACTTCAAAGAAGGCCAGTTCCTTTTCTGTAGCTAAAATGGCCATCACTCGCGCATTGAGGGTGGCAGCTCGAATGTACCTTATAACCGCACATGCAACGGTAGTCAATGATTTATTTGGTGCGTATACAAAAGATTTGTTAGTCCACTTTGTGTTTCCTACTGCACAAATCTCACCTAGCTTATTTGCAGCCCTAAAAACAACGTTAACGTCGTATCTAGTACCCACTTCTTTTAACCTGTGTGATTCGCAATCAATGTACGCAATACCTGCGACGACACATGTCCTTCACGTTGCCTTAAGGCAACCATACTCGTACTTAACATCATGGTTTTTTAGGAGCTTACTCGGCAGGCTTCTTATGCTCGCGCCTTGTCCGCCAACCACAGGTGTGTACACCAGCCTTGCCATTGTGCACTTCTCCAGTTGCCGCTCCAGTCGCCTCTCCGGTGATACCAACAATGCGCACTATATGGCGTGCCACTACTGAAGGCGTCACTTTTCGAAGGCCCGCGCGCTCGCCTTCTCGCGACTACGGCCACTTCGTTCTCGTTGCTTCGTAGGCATGGCAGCACGTAAAAAGTTCCTACAATGAGTTTCAGCATGGGTACATTTATGCTCCAAAGCCCCTTACCTGCCTGCCCTCAACCCCGTCGAGGAACGCCGGATAGCTCTACGTTTAGCATTTATGAGGGTAAGGCATTTGCCTCACGGGAGCAGGCCAGTATGGCATAAAGGTGCTTAACGTGCCGATAGACGTGGCCGACACTGCGCACTGTCACCGCGGAACATGCATGACAACGCTGCCTTCAACGTACACATGTGTCAGCTCGTTAACAAGTCTTCGTACAGAAATGGTCTCACCAACACACGGCCCATCCACATCCGAGCAAGCTTTTCTAACATCCCTCACTTTGTGGCTATGGTGGAAATCTTTTTTGAAACGCTCCACAACAGTGGCCACTGCAACCTGAGGAAAAACGTTTATGTAAAAGGCGCGTAACCGGTAGTTAAAGCTGGTACTTACTTTTTTCCTTTTTGCTCCCGCGACTTGGTGAGGGAAAACTTGTACGTGTATTTACACCCTGCCTTTTAGAATAAATACTCACTAAAAAGCTCAGCTCTCTGTTACACAATCCCTTATTTTGCGCCTTTTTGTCTTGGACTTCTGGAACGTGCCCCAAATCTGAATGCCAGGTTGTCTTTGCATTAGACGCGTTCAAATGCATCCATCACGTGGCCTGAATTGATAGAATTCGTAACACGGACTTCAAACTAATTGCAACCATTACGCATTACCAGATAAATCGGACCCAGACGACTTTAGGACCGCGTGGCCGCTAGACTGCTCCAAGCCTGTGGACTTGCCCAACGAAGTGAGAAACCAGACAAGCAAGCCCACCGGTGCCTTTCAGAGGGTAGTGTACGTAGGCTCCTTCCAGGTGACTGAAGACATCGTGCTGAGTCAGGTGCCCCCAGGTCGCCTGCAGGAATTTTAGAGTTGTTGAAGTGCGCCACGGAGCGAACGAAACGTTGGAGGTGCAGCTCGCGTGGACGTGGACCGGAGCTCACTTGACATTTGGAAACGGTAGGTGCCTGCACATGCTCATAATATGCTGCTGACTATGAACCTCTTGAATTTAGCTGAAAGGTGACCTGCAACACCGCTCTGAGTTAAGATAGTCTCACTATTGCCGCATATGGCGCTTCGCGAATCACATGCTGCAAAACGTTTTAACATTCGTCACGTACCAGCAGAGGTAGTCACTCGTAACAGTGAGCGCAGCGATAGCTACGCAGAAAGGAGGTTGACAAAGGGTACAAGAAAAATGCATGCATTTCTGAACGAGGGTCATTACCTCAGACATCTTTGGTTTTTTCGATCACATGGCTTACTTTCAGTGTAGGTGGCGTGCACGTGCGCTTGTATGTGGTGACACCCCTTGGCGGCCACACGAACTACGTAGCTGACGGTGCACAATTCAGCCAACTGGCCGCGGACTTCTATAATACGTGACGTCATTTGGAGACAGAATAGGAAGCGACATTTAGCTAGCTTTGAGAATTACCTAGATTGGCCCCGCCACGGTGGTCTATTTTATTTTTCACTTATAAAAATACTGCAGGCCCATTCAGGGCCAGAGCACGAGCGGATACAAACATTGGTAATGAAAATTTGACTGATCCAACGTACCTGGGAATCGACGTTATGCGAAGCATGCGCAGGGAAAGGTGACCACTGTTGCGTTTTTTTTTTAATTTTGAACGACACCTCATGAACTGACGCTAATTATATGTACAAATGTTGCACGTACACACATATGTTCAAGAGTTGCTGTTGTTCATGTAACCAGTTGTTTGCACTTGCACAATGATGACAACTGGAACATGCGTATTAGCACACCAAAAGCTATAGTGAAGCGCTGATGCTCGCGAAGATGCTGGCCCGAGACGCTGCTACGTAAATAAGCTTCGGCGCATGACACCTAACCACAATTGACGTTAACCAGACGTCATGGCTGTATCAAAGGAGTGCATATGTAATATTTATAAAATTGGGTAGGCAGCACTGCAACCACTATTGACGTTTCATGAAAATTAGCGTCTATTTATACAGTATACTTCCGAGACGTGGCGTAGCTCTGTGGTAGAATGCTTGACGCCACGCAGAATGCTTGGGTTCGATTCCGGCTGTAACACTGAAATTTGTTACTTGCAATTGTCGGGGCGTCAACGCTGACCATGTCCGATTTTTCTTAACACTAGCATTTATTATATGCCTTCGTTAGGTCGACGCTACCAATAACGGGTATTGCTTAACGATCACGCGTTTAAATTGCCTATGAATGTTCTCGTCGTTCCTGGGTAAATATTAAGTATCAATCACCTGTGGCATATACCCGCACACCTGCGGCACATATCCACCCGTGGGTATGTACCACTGTCTGGCGGGAAGCGTTTGATGACGTACGCGACGGGAAGGTGACATTATTCATGTTATGGCCAGCACGTGATAGTCATCAAGCCATCTTACTCTCACATGCTAATTTGGTTCACGCCAAGTTAAGTGGGTAACCACGAGAGCACACAAACGTAACCGGCTAGATAGGTAGACAGATAGATATGCTCAAAATCACCGAAGTTCGCTAAGAAATGCTTAACACTTATTAATAATGTCATACAATGATACAAGTGGCTAAGATACTCGGCTGCTGACCCGCAGGTCGCGTTATGTAATCCCGGTTGCGGTGGCTGCAGTTTCGATGGAGGCGAAAATGCAGTAGGTCCGTGTGCTCAGATTCTACTCCCCGTTAGATAACCCCAGGTGGTCAGAATTTCCGGAGCTCTCTACTACGGCGTCTCTCATAATCATATGGTGGTTTTGGGACGTTACCACATATCAATATATCAATTATTTAAATTACAGGCCACGTGCACGCTATATTATTTGGCTCGTGTGTTCTTGAGAGACTCCACTACTGATCAACAACGTTTGCTGACAACGATAAAAAAAAGAGTTAAATGGCCCCTTCATGGTTCCGCTGAACTTCTCACCATCTTCTTTCAGCTTCAGCCGTGGATATTCGAGCCAGCAAGGACGAAGACAAGATAGACAAGGAGTTCGAGAAGCAAGAACGAATGACCGTAGCAGACATTGTCGAAGGTAACCTCCACCCTCTCCCTGCTGGCAGCCATCACTAAGTCACCTTGGTGTTCTCAAGCAAGTGGGCCACGCGTCAACACAGTGGGAGCTTAAGCTGGACGATATTCCTGGCGGCTCGCATAGCCAATAGCTACGGGCTCAAGTCCGACAAATCTCACGTCAGATGGGTGGTTGACTGGACTCCTCCTGCTACGACCACAAGCACGGTGGCCACTGCTACCACGGTGGCTACAACGACGGAGGTAACAACAGTAACGCAGCCAACCGCAACGGAAGGAACCACCGGTGGCCTGTGGCAACTATGGGTGTGGTTCCTGATAGGTGGTATCGCAGTGGTGATTATGATTGCCGCTGTGCTGGCCATGTTATTCAGATTGAGGGCGGGAAACGACAGCCTGTTCACCCGACGGCGGGATCATCAACATTCCTCTGACCATGTCACTTATTCACAGATGGCTTAGCTTCACACAGTTTTCGCGGCATGAAAACGAAAGTAGAATGTGCGTGCCTCTCACTCACTCTTCTTCTTCCAGTGAGTGAAACCACAGTGAATTAATGTAGCCGCCGTCAAGCGCAATTGTAGTTGATCTTGTTGTTTATTTATATTAATAGTATTTGCCTTAATGCCCGCTTTGCGTGTCGGTATTATATTAGTAGCCCCGCAGTGAAAAATACTTCAAATAGTGAAAATGATAATTACTATTGTGACAGTTTAGTGTAGGTGTGAATGTATTGAAAATAAACCATGAAAAATGAAAAAATATGCCTTGTAAGCTTTCGCTCGCCTAGCAGGAATAAAATGAGATGAAAGGTGATTCTGTGGTAGTCCTTTCGCGCATACTATTCTTTAATTCAGCAGTGAAATTCACAGCTGAAAAACGCTGAAGGGTGTTATAACGAAGCTTAATCGTCATATTTTTGTGGTTTATTCTGAGAAGCTTGCAAGGATCGGCTAAAGAGAGAACACGCAGGCCAGGCCCGTAGCACGGAATGTTTTCAGGCTGGAGTGGAGGGGGTACATGTTGAAGTCTTTGAAAAACACCAGCTTTTAAAGACGATAGTTTTTCTTGGGGACCTTCGACACAACCATTTTGGTCTGTGTGTCTGTACATTTGTCTGTTTGTCCATCTTTAATGATATCTTAAAAGGAACCAGAGTGACCAGACGATATCCTAAACGGCCGACACCATCCGCAGCGCCCACCAATGTTGCTCAAGATTTGGCGTTCATAATTGTGCGATTGTCAATTAGAAAGCAATGATTGCACATTTCTGAGGCACAATAACAGCATGTGTATATTCTGTATGTGCGCCTTTTACTTGAAAAGGCATACATAAGTAACTATGAGGACCAAAGCGTGTATCACGCTGCGCTGACCATGCTACGCTTCCACTAAAATGCGTAAGACAATGCGGTGGTGGCACCTACCGTCACCTTGTGTTCTACACCTTATCACCTCTGAGACGTGTGCGCATGCCCGTGTCAGAGCCACGTGTCAGATAGCGCTCATGTCCCACGTGTGGCGTGACTTGCACTCGTTCGCCTCCGCTGCACGCTCGAAGCACTCTAACGCAGTGCCTTCAGAATACCATTCATCAATGTTCTTTCGCAGAACATCAAATAAACATTTTGTTCACTCTCTCCAGACGCAAGACTATTGTCTTTCGACGACATTTGCTGATTAACATGCAAATACGGGGCCAATTTTATTTGCACGACAATAATAACTCTCGGGTAACGTGCAAAGCTAGACAGGAAATTCACCTACGATTGTTCGCCTACTAGCCCGTCAGCACAGGGCGAAAGAGGCCGGGGGCTATAAATATGAGCTTCTCAAGCTGTTTGTAGCAGCTTTTATCTTGGTCCCTGCAACTGTGTAACCATGTTTACTAATGAAATAAAGAAACAAACAAGTTGTGTGTGAAGCGGAGTCTATAGTAGTTGCGGTCATCGCTGTTGGAGCCAGGCGCAAACCAAGTCGGCGTTCCTCCCCGCAGATGAATCTGCTCCTCTTCGCTACGCTTCATACATGAAAAAGGCGTTTTCGTATAAGGCTGTAAGAGCTGCACACACCGGAAGTGTGTCTGTTACGATGATTGCACTGATTTCGTTCATAGAAAGTTTTCGAAGCGCCAAAATGAGATAGCTTTGAGCTCAGCTTCAAGAACAGAAGTGAAATCTGGCAGCCTCATTGAAAAGGACTAGCAGAGGGAGTCGGAAGCAATTCGTACGCTAGCTTTTTCGTTGTTCACAAAAGATATGTGGCTATTACGTTATTTGCTTCTGCATGTAGCAGCTAATCTTTTAATATATTATTCGAAAACCTGAGAGCTTGGAACTTTCATTTTGGGGAAAGAATTTCATCATAGTCTATCTTCAGTCTTAAAAAATGGTCGGCATATTCACTAATTAAGTACGAAAATTTTACTTGTCACATAAACCACTAACCTCCTAGTAAAAGAAGGTAGTAAAATGCAGGTTAATGAAAATTATTACCTAGTTAGTAAGTGAATTGTGCTGACTCGAGTGCTTAGTTCATTACTAAACTGTTAGTAACCCCCGCAAATAGAGGTTTACGCCAATTTGTTAAATGTTTGCGTGCGTGCCCATATCAAAATGACTCTACTACAAAAGTATAGAAAGAAAAACAAATTGGCATGGTCCTCCTAAATAATGGCTTTTAACTACGTCATGTAACTATACTGTGGCCAGTGCGTATCGCAGCAACATACTTATGAGAATAGAGCACATGATCCCATGATCACATCAAATTCACATACATATGTGAACCTCATTTGCTCCTATGAACTCGTATAAACATATATATGCTCATATGAGTTCTCATATGTGATTATATGTTCATATGAGAACTCATATGAACGGATCACGAGAACACGCATGCAGACGATCGCACAAGTAAGTCTTCAAGACTTGGACATAGGAGATTTCTACTGTAGCAGTAGCTTGAAGGCTATACATACCCCTGTTTTGAGATTGCACACCGCGTGCTAGTTATCAGCCACAAAATTTATAAAATAATTTCCTGTTTTCTACGCATCATCATGTCCCCTTCTATGTGCGTATAAGTGTGCCATTACGCTGCACGAAACTATTCCAAGGTAGTCAATAAAATTAGAGCTTGCCTAAATTTTGCTTACGATGTCATCACTACGGCGAAATGTACTGCGGCATTTACGAAATATCTGGGCACGTAGGTGGCTTAGTAGTTGCTTAGTTAAAAACAATAACAAAGGGTCCCGGGTTAGTAACGGCTAAAGTTACTAGCTGTATTGCTGGTGGCTAGCAAAATTATGCCGCGAAGGTTGTAAAACGCTCCCAAAACTAGTAAACGAACGTGTTTACTAATTGATTACTAACTTGTTTTCCAAGAGTGTGTGGTTTGAGCTATTAGTTTTATTTACCGTTAGTGTTATGCCACCCAGTTTCTTTTTAACAAAAAAGCAATCCGAGGTGTTTGAAATTGCGGCCAATGAGCCAAAAAGAAGGAGAAGAGGTCACAGATAAATGCGCACTCAGATCTTATAGCCGGTAGGCTGTAAAATTTTGGAAAGGTTTAAACCATTAGGATGCGAAATCTACAAAAATGTGTTGGCAAGCGCGCTTCCTGATACATTTAGTAGACATGAACCTGGAGAGTCCCAGGCATATTCGCGGTGCATGCTTCTCATTCCTACATAGCTATACGTTTTG
Source organism: Rhipicephalus microplus (assembly GCF_013339725.1). Classification (NCBI taxonomy): domain Eukaryota; kingdom Metazoa; phylum Arthropoda; class Arachnida; order Ixodida; family Ixodidae; genus Rhipicephalus; species Rhipicephalus microplus. The sequence goes on along the minus strand of NC_051167.1, from coordinate 99,951,611 downwards.
TTTTATAACCAGTGCCACCCGAAAATACTACGCACCATAATTCTAATACTGTGTGCATGCACATTTTATGCATCATTACCATCATGTCTCTGCGTAATCCGTACTTTGGGATGCACAGCCTGTTCAAGAAGCCTGACGTTCGTTGTACCTTTGCTGCTATATGCTCGAAGTCAAGTTTTTCATTGTAAATCATGCCTAGGTATTTGATTGAATCCACTTGTGCAATCGGTTCTTGCTTATATAATTCGGTAATTGAAATTGAATCGGCTATAGGGGAAACACCAAGAGCGCACTTTTACTGATGCTTAGTGACAATGAAATCGACTGCAGCCAAACTTCAATGGTATTATATTTTTAGAATTTATGACGCAATGAGTGAATGTATTTGTCTGCAGCGAAGAACGCGATATCGCCTACATAAATGTACCCGCCGACATACAGTTCAATCGGAATACAGTTCATCAGTGAAGAATACTGGAGATAGGCCAGCCTCTTAGAGGATTCCACGTTTCTGTTAGACTTCAGATAAATATTATCAATCCTTAACGCAATGAAATTCCCTTCATTGAGTTTAAGAAAACTGCTCTCTGCTCAATAAGATGTGAAAAATTTAAGCTTTGAAGAGTGTCCAGTAAAATGGAATGCTTGCCGTTGTCATCAGCTTTAGCAATGTCGAGGGATACTGACGAAGTGTAATATTTCCTTTTCCTAGCAAGCTGTATTCGACTTTCTAAATGGCCATGGGCACACCAAGCTAAGCTGTATTATTGAGATATTACAACCGATTTGGTTTGGTTCTACCATGAACCCATTGGCCATTCAGATATTCATTGGATGATTTAGGTCCCTCTCTGCGAGTTTAACCATGTGATGTTAGGAGGTTGGTCTAATATTTTATATGGTAAAACCTAATACGTGCTTCTTGGTAATGGAGTTATGTTCGCTATTTTTCAGTCATACGATGTCCAGACGTTGCTTAAGAAGTAGTTTATATTATTGAGGACGTCACAGGATGTTAGCGTGAATAAATTTAATTTTAGAACTAGTGATTCTATGAGGACCAGAAGATGACGAAGGTAAATGTCCAATCACTTTTGATGCTTCAGACGGTGTTACTTTTTCGAAGTCAGTTGTTATGGTATAATTTTGCCTCTGACACAGGGGAAGAAAATCTAATTTCTAGACATATACCGATTCACACTAAAGAATATGCTATTTTTTCTTGTGATAGTTTTTATGGTCACTATTTACGGTAGACGGAAGAATTTTGCAAGCTCTCATGTCTTGAAATAAACCTTTCTTATTTTTAGATTTCAAAAGAAAATAAAAGTGTTTTTGCCATAGTCTTCTTTACCTTAACTCACCATGCGTGAGCCCACAATCAGCCCACAATCTGCCCACAATTCTGCACGAGGACTTGTCAACCATGCAGCCACAAGACAAGAAGATGCTGAGGTTTCAGAATGCAAAGATCTCCTCCTTTCGTACAACGAGATACCGAAACATTTCTATCTAGGACGCAGAGTCTTCCCCTTCCACACAATAAACTAAACAGAGCTCAGGCTATTACACTCAGGTGATTAGAAATAAGAACTTACCTAAGCCCGCTGTTAATTAACAGGATTTATTCTGAGTTCTGTGTTCCTACTACATGCGATAAATGCCACGACACCATACATTTTGCTCATATGCTCAGGCGTTGCTCCGAGTTACGTAGCGATAAGGAAAATATTGAAGAACGATGGAACACATCTTCGCGCAGTACTACATTAGAGGGACAATTATGGCCAGTTCAACGGGCCCGCGACGCGGCTGAAAGTCTAGGTCTTTCGGTCCCAACGTAGGAGAGGCCTAGTTCTGGCTAGTACACTTGCACTACCTATTAGACCTTAATATACGTCCGTCCGTCCATCTGTCCGTCCGTCCATTCGTCCGTCCGTCCGTCCATCCATCCATCCATCCACCCATCCATCCATCCATCCATCCATCCATTCATCAATCCATCCATTCATCCATCCATCCATCCATCCATCCATCCATCCATCCATCCATCCATCCATCCATCCATCCATCCATCCATCAACCCGTCCGTCCGTCCGTCCGTCCGTCCATAGACCGGCCCCACAATCGTTGGCCACATGAATCAGTTCAAGAATTTTATGGTGAGAATCAAAATTACCAAGTAGAATTTTTTTTACATCTTTCGTTAGCAGTCATATCTAACGATCGCGTGTCTTGTAAAACCACATGAAAGTAGACCTGGTTAGCGAAAAAGGCAGGCATCCTGGCAAGGTAATATCTAAGACGAACATTTCGCATACAGGAGACATACATTTATATCAAATTTTGACTTCTATACTAATTTTATCGTTGAAAGAAAAACGTTATACCTCCACCCTTGGATGGGTGGTCTAGTCAAAAAATTAGAAATTGGGTAAGTGAAACAAATGATGTGTGGAAAGCAAAGTTTTTGCAATGCAATATTATTCGGAGCGAGTTCAGAAGACGAATACGATATATCTGTTAGAGCTGAGTTAATTGATCGGCAGTTCCATTGTAGAAATTTCAAATACCCTACGAGATTTCTTAAAACTCGAGTCAGCAACAGCCTCATCTAAAATACTTTGTTTTATAAAATTGATTTTCAAAGGTTGTACTTCTGGTATTTTGTTGCTTTTCTAATCTTTTTGCGAACCATATTTTTTTTTTCTGGATAGAGGTTCTAGAACACTTTAGACACTTGAGGTCCACGTCTATGTCTTCCGTTTTCGAGTAACGTCCTGTATGCCCTCACATTCATTCTCAATGCCTTCTCAAGAGAGCCTTCCAGATTGTGCATTCGGAGGAGCTGTCTCAGATGATGAGCTATCTCAGATCGGGTGTGCATACTCAGAATTTTGTGAAGCTGTGTCTAAATATCTCTGCGCACCCTATACTTGTGCCATCTGGTTATTCATAATATCATATTAATATCCAACAGATTGATAGCAAAACTTTGAAGCCTTATCCACAGCCTCTTCGATCACGTCCGCAAAGAACAGTGAAAATTATGCTACTATTGCTATGTTAAGGCGGACTGCAGCACCAGCGCACTGAATTCTGGCCTGAATTTCAACGATGGTATTCTTTCGGAAACATCGTCTTCTATCTACCATTTCAAGAATTTGTACTTAACGTGCCTTGGACGAGAAATTTAGGTTATCAGCACAGGGCGCTTCATGACAAAGACAACACTTCTTTTTATTACTATTACAGACACTTGAGTTGTGCGTCTCACCACAAACTCGGCATTTGGGCGCCGATCTGCATCCTTTCCCTGTTTAACCATAGAGCCAGCATATTAGACATAGTAGAGGACGAGGGGATAGGGGTTCAACTGTGTATATTATACCCATGTTACACAGGCAAAGCAAGTGTGGTTACGACCAACCACGGGTAACTGAATTGAAACGCGGTTAGTGCAAACCACGGTTCGCCGATGTTACAGAGCGCGAAAGCATCCCTGGTTAAAGTGGCTAACGCCGTCTGACGTAGAGCAAACTAATTGACGCACTAATCAACAAAGCCACTTTCTTGCGTATATATGCTCCGAATACATTCAGCAGCAACCAGAAAAAAATGTCATATATGCCCCAAAATATATATACATATATATTAATGTACTTACCAGTACTTGTTCAGATTGTCCATCTTCATCCGTACTAGCTTTGGCGTCAATCGCTCGCGTTAGGCGGAAGTCCGGCGTTCAACTGGACTGTAATTGCCGCGTGCAGCTTTGCGTTGCGTAGCGTGCTCTCCGCATATCACGCAAATGATTTCCTCACAACCTTACCTGGCTTTCCGTCGTTCGTGCCGTCCAGCCCGTCCGTTTTTCACGCACGCTCGCCGGCATGCACTCATCGGTGGTGGGTGCCGCCATTTTCTCAGTTATCTGCCTAACCGAGGTTGCCTAGCTCGGTTTATTAAAACTGCATTTAGCGGCATAACCACAATTTAGGCTGCCTGTTTAACAAGGATATTAGAGGCCACGCCTTGATTTCAGTTGGGCGAATCGACCAGGCAAATGTGACAATCGCGGTCTCAATTGGGACCTTTTTTTTAATCTACAACTCGTACACACCTCTAAACCGCTATCGCACCTGCCTCGAAAACATATCTGGTACCTTAGTTCGAGTTATGTGGACATCGATGCCCAGAACGACGCCTTTGAGGCAAGCTAGGTGAGGTGGAATAAATGCGTTTACCGGGTTGGTAGCAAACCCCGAGTGTTTTAGCAAGTCCCGAACAAAAACCTGGTCAGAAGAAAAGCAGAGGATGCCTCCTTTGTGGAACTGTCGGATCTCTGTGATACAGTGACAGTGGGCTGTAACGGCTCACATATTCGTCTGAATCACTTTCTGATTGTTCATACGTATGATACCTTTGTTGCTTGGGAGTAAGGCCCCATGCGCTTGTGAGATCCCATGGCGCAGAAACAAGCCGGCTCGTCACCGCTGCGGAAAACGAGAACCAGACGAGAGGAAAGTCCCACCGTTCAGGAGAGAAAAACGACACCTTTCTGGCTTACTATCCGAAAATGCGCTCACTAATCAAATATGACAATAGCGAAACGCCTATCAAGACGAAAATTCAACCGCAACTACTCGAAACCCTCAGAGTAGGCAAGCGCAGTAGGCGACCTCCAGGGAAGCACGTTCCTAGCTAACTCTTCCCGGAAATTTCGTTTGTTTGTTGCTTTATTTATTTGTTAGTTTTTGTGTTGCCTGTCAACGCAGGACACGTACGCATACTGGAGCATTGACCAAGGAACCTTGTAGAACCTTGTAGTTGACTATGTGTGATAACCCAATGATTGTCATCCAATTACTAAATTGTACGAAAAAAAAGATACTGTATATTTCGAAAATAAATAAAAATATAAACATGAATTAAGGAAACTAAATGAGTGATGATAGCATGTCGAAACACAGAAATTTTTAGCTGACCAGGCAGTTGCGTTTCGCTCACCCGAGCAACATCGAATATATGTCCTACAGTTGTTCACATTAACAATAATATCACTAGCATATCTCAAGTATATATTGCCACGCACGTTTGTTTTTTGGCCACAAAGCCTATCTAGAATGCTCAGGGCAAACTGCGTCTCATTGTTCTAGAAGGGTCAGGATTATAAAAGACCGTTCTGTTAGGATTAAACCCACTTAGCGGATATTGCCGATTACTCTGGAACCTACGTTGCCGCTACCGATAACGCTAGAATGTTTGGTGCCACAAGTATAAATGCCGACGCGCTTGACCACTTGCCAGTTGATCGCCAGTCAACGCTCTGCTTGCCGCTATCAGTGCAAGTGTGTTGCCATATCCTCACATTCAGTTTCTTGGCCACAAGTTCAGCCGAATAAAGAGTTTTATCTGAACATCGAGTGTGCTCCCTTTGTCTACGTCACAATCCCGTCATATCTGGTGAAGATGCTGCTTCTTTGATGTACCGCACACACCATCAAGCCGCGAACCCAGTCCCGCACACCCATCAAGCCGCGAACCCAGTCCAAGTGGCAAAGAAGACACCGAAAGCCAACCCCGAAGAGCGAACAAGCCGTAGGCACAAGGGACTGCAACACGACTACGGGTCCCTTCGGGAAAGAGTCCCTTCAGGAAACAACCAGGCAGCCCCAGATTCCGACAACAGCAGCAGCAGCGATGACCACCCCGTGCAGCATGCCCCAATCTTTCTCCGGCAGCCCAAGCAGCATCGAACGAGTCGTGAATCGTCAGTCGAGGACCCGGGAAGCTGAATCGGGACATACGACTGAGTCACCTTCTTGGACAGGTGGGACACCGAAGAGAAACTACGCCGCGTCTACTTCTGGTTTGAAGACGCCGCGAAGACCTGGTTCGAGAGCCGGGAGTTCACGCTGCGAAGCTGGGGTTTCTTTCGGAAGACGTTCCTCAGCACGTTCATGAGCGTCGTCCGCAAGGAACGTGCTGCAACTATCTTGCAAACGTGTGTGCAACTCTCCAACGAGACCATGACAATCTTCATTGAAGAGATGACCCAGCTGTTCCGTCACGCTGACCCCGCCATGGCCGAGGAGAAGAAGCTCCCATTCTTGATGCGAGGTGTCAAAGTTGTCAAAGAGTTGTTTGTGGGGCTTGTGCACAACCTGCCCAAGACGGTCGAAGAATTCTTCACCGAAGCCACGACGATCGAGAAGGCGCTTGAGATGTGCACAAGGCACTATGACGGCCGCTCTTCAGCAGCACACTACTTCGATGGTCATGCCCTAAGCACCGACGACCTGCAGGAGACGATCCGAGTGATCGTGAGGGAGGATCTGCGCAAGCTATAACCTTACCGCAGCCTCTAGTTAATTCAATCACCGACATTGTCCGCGAGGAAGTTTGGCTATCGCTTGGAATCCCCGAAGCCCCACAGTCTGAACTGCACGCTAGGAGCTACGCCACTGCAGTGCGCTACAATGCTCCTCCGCGTCCGCGCCAGGATACTTCCCCGCCGCAGTTCTGCCTTGTCGCAGAGGAAAGTGCTGGACCGGTACGACGGAGTTCCTATGGAGTTTCGGCGTGAGAACACGAGGGCGTATAAGAGACGAGTCGACGAAATGCTACTCAACGACGTAGTCCAGCTGCCGAAGAGTCTCTGGTCATCTCCCGTGGTGTTGGTGAAGAAGGACGGAACCCTACGTTTCTGCGTCGATTATCGTCGCCCAAACAAAGTGACAAAGAAGGACGTGTATCCGCTCACACGGATAGCCGACACCCTGGATCGTCTTCACAACGCTAAGTACTTTTCGTGGATGAACCTCAAGACTGGCTATGGGAAGAGCGAAGTCGACGAGAGAGACCGAGAGAAGACTAATTTTATAACACCAGATGACATTTTCGACATAAGGTCATGGCCTTCGGTCTTTGCTTGGCACCTGCGACTTTTCAATGCGTTATAGATACAGTGCTAACAGTATTGAAGTGGCAGACCTGCCTCGTCCACTTGGACGACGTCATCGTGTTTTCCTCGAGCTTTGACGAGCACCTTCGGCACCTTGAAGCTGTACTTCAAGCCATCAAGACATCCGGACTCACCCTGAAGCTACAAAAGTGCAGACTCGCGTACGAGGAGCTCTTGTTCCTAGGGCACATAATTAACGAGTATGGAGTTCGTCACTACCCTTGGAAAACAGCCGCCATGGCCGACTTTCCACCGCCCACCGACAAGAAGGCCGTGCTGCTGATTTATTGGCCTGTGCGCCTATTACAGGCGGTTCGTCAAAACTCTCAGCTTTTTTCTTCGCCTGGGACAAGGGCTTTCCTTTGGTCTGCTTCCACGGATCTGAAGGAGGTGACAGTGGATCTTCTCTTGCGCAACAGCATATAATCTGTTTCAGTGGCTCTAGCTCAGACCAATGACCAATGAATGTTTCAAATAAAGGAGGAAGAAGGGGTGGATGGGCACGAGCACGAGCCAGGGGTTCCGGCCCACTCCGTTGATTTCTTCACCTTCAACGCAGCCACACGATAGGGTCCGGGTCCCCTTCCTCGTTTTCTCACACTTCGTTCTGGTGCCGAAACCTACCTGGCCGTCTGGCCCTCGACTTTCGACAATCGATTAACTCCGAGTACAGCGCAGCTTCTAGCGGACAGCCATGACCAAGGCAAGATCGACGCTTGACTACCTTTTGGCTGACTCGATGACCACGACTCACAGGCTCCAGGAGGTCATTGACATCATTGTGTCGAAACACGCTCACCTCAGTACCGTCGCCAAGGAGATTCAAGCTGTGCTACATGGTCTGGACCTGGAGGCAGACTTGACTATCGCGAACGAACTACGAAGATTCGTGTCATCTGCGCTCAGGCAAGGGTTCACCGCGCAACCGCGCACGTGGCCGCGAACCTCACCCACATCCGTTCGCCGTCACAGCCACTCCACGCAGTGACCCTTTCACATGCACGTCACAGCCAGCCGTGACCTTGCCTTCGCCCGGCCTTCCAACTCCAACGACACTTTCTCGCATCGCACTGCCCGAGCTGCACATCCCTAGTTTCTCTGGAGAACGACGCGACTGGAAAAGATTTTGGGATTAGTTCCAACCAAGCATCCACAACAATTAACGACTGTATCCCGAAACTCGATAAGTCCCAATACTATTAGCATGCGTGGCTGGGGCAGCGAAGTCAGCCGTTCGAGACATTCATTTGACCGAAACGAACAATGACGTCGTCATTCAAATCCTGTCGGACCACTCCGGCCGTCGCGACATGCTTGTCGACGACCATCTCGACAGTTTGCTGTCAGTCACACCACTCCGAAGTTCCGCCGACGTCACCAAGCTACGAAATCTGTATGATGAAGCCACCTTCCACACTAACGCCCTGGAAGGTCTCGGAGTGTCTCCAGGAGAATATTGCACGGTGCTGCGGGACGTCCTCTTGAATGCTTTACCTCCAGACCTCAGCATTTTCTATCACCTACGGCAGAAGAAGGCCATCCTAACGGCGAACGCCACAGCATCCCAGGGAAGCCCGGTCACAAGTGAAAGACCTACTGAGCTTCATGAAAGCGCAAGTGAAAATACGGGAAGAAGGCGGTCTCGGGAACAGATATTGTCAACAGGCCGAAGGTCTTGGCAGCGAGACTTAGGGACACCACAGCCGCCCTTGCCCACCACTACGTCTTTTTGCAGCAGAAGTTCGATCTCCATACTCGCACCCCTCCGTCCTGTGCACCTCTACAGAACCCGCTTTCCAGAATTGCTCCGAACGTCTACCTCAGGAAGAGATGCGGAAGCGGCTTCACGAAGAGAAGCTACGCTTTCGCTGCGGCAAACACAACTATTTCGCCAATGATCGTCGCACCTCCAGAACCCTGCAATGCAACCGATGCGTGGGACATCTAACTTCTCTGTGCGACATTAACAACCTAACGAACTGCTCACAGCGTACAAACAACCCCTCGGTACAACAAGATCGTGCACCAGTGTCCACCACCATCTATTCTCGGACCCCAACTTCGCTTTCCAGCGGCTTCACGGCTCCTCTCATAGCGACATTGCAACAGGTCGCGACTTCGCTTGCGACCGGCCTCTTGACTCCTCTCAATTCAACGTCGGAGCAGGCCGACATTCCGCCTTCACCCGGCAACTCGACCCCTCTCGCATCGACGTCGCAACGGGCCGCAACTTTGATTTCGACCGGCCTCTCGACCGCTCTCATCCACATCGCAGGCCACGATTTCACCCTCGACCGGCTTCCTGAACCCTCTCGGCTCAACGTGGGAGCAGGCCGCAACTTCGCCTTCGACCGGCTTCTCGACTCCTCTCGCTTACCAAGCCGCGACTTCACCGTCGACCACCCTCACGATTCCTGTCGCCTCCTCGTAGCCCCAGGTGGTGAATTTGTTTTCAGCGGGCGTCATGACTTCAACACCTACTGCAACTCTAATGAGTTATGGGTACACGCTGAAAAACCCGTCACTTTCCACGTGATCTACGGCGCTTCAGTGCGAGGATTCACCCGCAAGGCACGCCGTGAAGAGTTCGATGGCCAATGGAAGCCCCGAGTGTGCCATTGCTCTCGATGCGAGGACGGACGCCGGCAATCAGCTACCGGCCACAGAGCATGTAGACGAATCTCAACTGCCTCTGAACGTGGCTGAGATTCTCGCTCTTGGCGACGTCACTGCCTGATGTAACCAGGATGCTGCGCGTCATCGTCGTCCTTGTGGAACAAATAAGAAGAAAAATCATCATTCACCTCGGAGTCTTCATCCAGCTTGGATGCACCTGTGTGCGAGACATCCGCTGAGGACTACCTCACAACTGAAGTGGTCAAGCAGCGCATGCTTTCACAGCTACTACAAAGTCTTCCGTAGCGATATCAACAATGGCTGGTGTACATGACTCTGAAGAAGTACGCGAATTATCAAGAAGCCTCGCGATTCCACGAAACCATGCCGAAAACCGATTCTTTTTACTACAAGAGACGCAGGAAGAGAAAAGGCCCCTACTATGACCTCAAGATGGCTAACAACATGAAGACGAAGTATTCTGCACATGATAGCGAAATTGGACGTCTGACAGACAGACAGACAGACCAAAATTTTTTTCGTTGAATGTCTCCAAAAAGACTATCGTCTTTAAAATGCTCTGCTACGTGCATTTATTAACTTATTTTCAAGGCCTACGTCAGCAAGTCAGAACCGCACAGGACACTTTTACTTTGGAGCAAGAAAAGAACATAGTGGCGATGGGAAACGACTTAAAAATACGTAGTACGGACGCACGTACCTTCCAGTCACGAAGAAAAAAAAAGGTCAACCTCGGCTTGACGAACGACGCGTCCTTATTCCGTTCTTCGGGTGTCCTTATTGAAGAACACTCGCTGCATCGGTCTCTTTGCCACGATCATTCGCCACGCTGCATCGCCCAACAGTTCGGATTTCCAGCCGTGCAGATTGCGAACATACAGTGCACAAAACGCATCACATATCCACGCTGCAGTTCACACACACAGAAAAAGATGGTCTTTTCAAGTCGATATCTAGAACAGTAGCACGCCACGAAAACTGTCATCGGGCTTGGCAATATATGTCTATCGAGCGACGAGAGCAAACAAGTGTAGGCACGTCTGTGGAGCGAACACAGTGGTCGAAACGGAGTGACGTCAGAGCCCGTGGCAGACACAGCGAGCAGGCCTGGAGTGATCGAGGTGGCATCGGCTTAGGAGCATAATTCGCGACGTCAACAATTTGTTCTCTTGACGTCAGGATGAAATTAGGTCTGCATAGGTCAGTACACAAGAGCCATCTGTTGTGAATTTTCGCCCACCTTGAGTTACGGTGCATTCGCCTGCCCGTTCTACCTCGTCACGCATGACTATCGGACGCGATAAACCGTTGTCCCTTCATTTTGTGCGTTTGCCACAGCGCAAGCACGCAGAGAGGGCAATATGTTGGTCGAAAAGCGGGAGATCCTGACTGGCTTATCACTTAGTGCGGACATTGCACGTATTTTATGAATGAAAGGTCGAGTATAGCTGGAGATGGCACTTGTATGAAGCGCAGTGAAAGGTAGAAAAAAAAACTGCAGTCTCGCCTTCGAAGCTGTGTCGTTTTGGGGGCTCCTTGATTGATGCCGTCACTTGTCATGTACACCGTCGTCGCTTTGGAGCATCGAAGAATGAGTCACAGCGATATTGGCTGCCTGCTGTTTCCGAAAGTCGCCGCATGCAAGAATACAAACTGAGCACAGCTTAAATGATAAATTCCAGCGTATAAAACTTTGAAGGATATGATTATCCGGTAACATCGACGTATTGGGGGACTGAGTATTAACTTCTTGACCACAAGCTTTACGTGAAGCGAGCCTTCATATCCCCAAATGACTCGTTCAATGTAGTCCTAGATGGATGTAAATAGCACACATATGCCATAAAGCTTGCGCAGATAACGGGTTCCAATGTATGCTTGTTGGAAAATCGTCTGTATTGCTGTGGCGTGATGCAAAACGACATAAGGACACGAAAAGGCACACAAGGACACCTTGGAGTTTTGCGTGATACGGTGTGGTGTACGAACATAAATTAGAAGTCCCCATCACTACTTTTCTATACACCTGGAAATGCGCAATCAGTTATGATCCAAAGATCTCACCAGGTTCTATCCCATGAAAAGGCTGCATTATACAGATGACAGAACATATTTATACGCCTGTGCCAGGTCCCAAGCCAGAGTGGGAAAGGGGGAAGGGCACGCCAGCCTTCTTCTAAAATTCGGCAGGAGGTGGATGTTTTACCGAGAACAAATAAGGCCTTCGACATGTGCCCCTCTTCATCTCCATCCCACCCTGAAAGAATTTCCTGGCTACGGACCTGGCCTTGCGTTGTTTCTCTTGGCCGATTCTTGCAAGCTTCTCAGATTGAGTCGCAACAATAGGCCTCCAAGCTCCCTTATATTACCTTTTAGCATTTCTCAACTCCGTTAGATTTGAGTGCGGAACTTAAACTCCCGCATATAATGATGACGACAGAATCAGCTTTCATCTCATTTTATTCATGCAAGGCGAGCAAAGCCTCGAAGCGGATATTGCTTTATTATGGTTTACTTCTGATATATTCACACCTACACTGGTCTGCCACAATAGTTTGCGGCTCATTTCCCTACTTGAACTATGTTTCCCAGCGGGGCTACAAATATATTACCCGACATATAAGACGGGTTGTTATGCTAACAGTAATATAAATAAACAACAACTACCACAATAACGACACTCGATTGCCACAATATTATTTCGACTGTTTCACTCTCAGGAAGAAGCAGAAAAAGCCAGAGGCCCGCATTTTATTTTCATTTCATGCAGTGAAAAAGCTATGCCTATTTGTGAATAGGTGACAGCGCGGTCAGACGAAGGTTGGTCGCCCCGCCATCGGCCGACCAGACGATTATACACACTGTGGTTTTCCAATCTCGATCTGAATAGCACGACCAGCACAGCGACAATGGCGATAACCACTGCAATACCACCTACCAGGAACCACACCCATAAGTGCGACCGGCCGTCTGTGGTTGCTTTCATTGTGGTCGGTAGCGTTACTGTTGTTGCCTCCGTAGCTGTAGCCATCGCCGTAGTAGTGGCCACCGTGGTGTTCATAGGAGGAGTACTGTAAATGACCTCTAGGATTCTAGATATGCCAGACTTGAGCCCGTAGCTGTTGACTGCACGAGCCGCCAGGAATATCACCCAGTCAAAGCCTCCGTCGGGTCGACGTGTAGGCCACTCGCTTGTGAACAAGAAGGTGACCTCGTGTTTGCTGCCAACAGGGAGAGGGTCAAGATCACCTTCAACCACGTCTGCCATCGTCATTTGTTTCTGCTTCTCGAACTCCATCCTTAGCTTGGACATTTCCTTGCTGGCTCGAATATCGACGGCTGAAGCTGAAATAATAGAGAGAGAACGTTAGTGTAACCTTGAAGGGGCCCTGGAACACTCTTTGAGCAAAGTCAGAAAGTGTTGCCGATCTGTAGTCAAGGCTCCCAAGAACACGCAAGCCGAATAACATAACTCAGCATGTGGCCTGCAGTCTAGTTAATTCTCTAAAGATATCGCTTCCTCTTCTGTCTGCAAATGACGCCTTGTGTGCAAGTGCGTGGTCGTTGGCTGTATTGAGCATCGTCAGCTACGTAGTTTCTGTGGCCACCGTGCGGTGCCGCATGCCAGGGCACGTGCAAGTTGTCACACTGAAAGTAGGCTTTGTGATCCCAAATAAAACCAAAGATGCCCTACATAACGACCCGAGCTGGCACACGCACGCATAGTCCGGCCCCTTTGTTGACTTCCTCCCTGCGTAGCTATCGGCGCACTCGCTGGTACGAGTGGCTACCTCTGCTGGTACATGAAAAATTTTTTAAACGTTTTACAGCATGTGATTCACGAAGCTTCATGCACCAACAGCTACACTATTTAAATGTAACTCAGAGAAATGTTTCAGCAATTTTCACTAAGTTTCACGAGGTTCGTAGTCAGTGGCACAATATGAAGGCGCTTACCATTTCCGAACGTCAACTGAGCTCCGGGCCACGTCCATGAGAGCCGCACCTCCATCGTGTTGTTCGCTCGCAGGAATGCACGCTCTCTAATATCCCAAATATCACCTGGGGGCACATCCCTCTGCATGATGTTTTCAGTCACCTCGAAGGAGCCTGCGAACACAACCCTCTGAAAGGCACCGGTGAGGTTGCCTGTCTGGTTTGGCACTTCGTCGGGCGAGTCGCTGACGTTGAATTCATCGGACGACCACACGGCTTTAAACACGGTGCCCGGAGCCACTGTCTCTGGCAAAGAAATGTGGTTTCTATTAGTTTGAGGTCCCCGTTACAGATTACATCAATAGAGGCTATGTGGTGGCCGTATTTGTAAGCGTCATATGCAAATACTACCTTGCATTCAGATTTTGGCGATCGTTCCAGAATTATATGGCAGAACTGGCGCAAGAGAACGGATAGTCTAAAAGATATTGTTACCAGTGACTGTGTTTATTTAAGATATTTAAAGATGGGGTGAAATGGCGTTGTGAAATAGCAGCGTACTTCTGAGACAGGCCTAGAATGCTTCCACCCAACCACACAGTCCAGGCGCCGCTCCACTATTCTTCTTCTTCCGCGCCCCGTAGGCTCGCGCATATTCGTTTCATTTCCCCCGGCGGCAGACGAAGCTCACCGAGCGAGTTAAAATAGGCCTATGATGGTACTGTTTGAGGTGGGCTACGTGAACAATTTGCGTAGTGCACGAATGCCGGTTATTGACTGTGACTCGGGCGACAACGTAATTCACGTCACCGAGACGAGTGACTATCACGAATGGGCCGGAATAGTTTGCTAGAAACTTCCGGTACAATCCTTTTCTACGAACAGGAGTCCACAGCCACACGTAGTCACCAGGAGAAAACTCTGCGGCGACATGCTTGGCATCGTAGCGACTCTTGTTGTGTTCTTGCGAAGACAATGTTCGAAGGCGCGCTAGTTGACGTGCTTCTTCAGCGCGACACAACGTCTGAGCGATAGACAGATCTTCCTGATGCGAGAAAGGTAATAGAGTGTCCAGAAAACTCTGTGGACTTCGTGCGTAAAGCAGAAAGAAGGGCGATCGTCCAGTAACGTCATGCTTGGCGGTGTTATACGCGTAAGTAACAAACGGTAAGACGGCGTCCCAGTTTCTGTGGTCAGCATCAACGTACATCGATAGCGTACTCGTGAGAGTTCGATTTGTTCTCTCAGTGAGACCGTTAGTTTGCGGATGGTAAGGGGTGGAGTGGCAATAAGAGGAGCCACAGTAGGCGCAAAATTTCTTCAACCACATCGGCCATAAATTGTCGTTCACGGTCACTGATGACAACCCGTGAAGCACCGTGACGCAGTATGACCCGTTGTAACAGAAAAGAAGAAACAGCGGCTGCTGTGGCCGATGTCAGTGCGTCCGTTTCCGTATAACGCGTTAAATAATCCACGCACACTATAACATATCGGTGGCCCGATGGGGTCTTAGGAAGGGGTCCGAGCAAGTCGATGCCGACTTTTTCAAAAAGGGATGCCGGTGGAGGGATGGGCTGCAAATAACCTGCCGGGGCAGTGGTGGATCGCTTGTGGCGCAGACATATAGCGACGCTGGTGACGTACTGTTTTGTGGTCTTCCAGATTTTCGGCAAGTAGAAACTTTCACGTAGTCGATGTAGCGTACGTGTGAAACCGAGATGACCGGATGTTATGTCCTCGTGCGCAGAACGAAGGACGACCTGGCGCAGGCTTTCCGGCACCACTAGAAGCAACGGGAGGCCATCTGCTGAATAGTTTCTTTTATACAACAAGCCGTTTGAAATTTCTAAGTGCTTGTCAATGGAGTTATGTGCAGCTTCGAGCAAGAGTATAAGAGTAGGGTCACGCTGCTGCTCACGTTTGAAGCTGCTGGTATCTGGGAAGTCGGACGAGACAGAAACTAAATAGTCATCAATGTCGTTGTCATCAGCATTGGTGTGTACTGAAGGAAGGTGGGATAAGCAGTCGGCATCTGTGTCACATCGTCCGCTCTTATAGGTAACAGAAAAGCTGTACTCTTGGAGGCGTAACGCCCAACGAGCCAGCCGGCCAGATGGGTCACGAAGTCCCACAAGCCAGCATAGTGAGTGATGATCGGTCACTATTGTGATTTCGCGGCCATGTAGTTACGGTCGGAACTTCTGAATGGCGAAGACGACTGCTAAGCACTCGAGCTCGGTGATGGTGTAGTTCGTCTCTGCTCGGGTCAGTGTCCGACTGGCATATGCTACGACGTGCTGGCGGTGTTTGCAACGTTGGACCAGCACAGCACTAACACCTAGCCCACTAGCATCAATATGAAGTTCAGTCAAAGCATCAGGATCAAAATGCTTTAGTATGGGTCCTGAAGTCAATAAAAACTTCAGCTGTTGAAAGGCGGCCTGACATTTATCATCTCACAAGTACGGTGTGTTTTTATGAAGAAGCGACGTCAGGGGGGAGGCAAGTTGTGCGAAGTTCTTAATAAATCGGCGGAAATATGAGCTCAGACCGAGAAAACTTCGCAGGTCCTTCACTGTTCGTGGTGGTTCAAAGTTGCGAATCACTGCGGTCTTCTCTGGGTCTGGTCGCACGCCTTCTTTATCCACGAGAAAGCCTAATACGAGGGCTTGACGTCCTCCAAAATGACATTTCTTTGAGTTTAAAACAAGGCCAGCTTCACGTAAGCATTCAAACACAAGCGACAAGCGGTGGTTATGCTCTTGAAAAGTCTTGCCGTAGATAATCACGTCATCTAAATAGCCCATGCAAATTTCCCATTTTAGTCCATGGAGTACTGCATCCATAAATCTCTCGAATGTCGCTGGAGCATTGCACAAACCAAAGGGCATAACGTTGAACTCAAAGAGACCGTCTGGTGTTACGAAGGCCGTCTTCTCTTTATCTGAGGGAAGCATAGCAATTTGCCAATACCCAGAACGCAAGTCAACAGATGAAAAATAGGAGGCAGAATGCAGGCAGTGCACGGCGTCATCTATACGTGGCAAAGGGTAGACGTCTTTTTTTGTGATGGCATTTAGGCGACGATAGTCTACGCAGAATCTCCATGAATTATCCTTTTTTCTCACTAGAATGACAGGAGCTGCCCATGGACTAAACGATTTTTGTATGACGCCCTTCTTTAGCATGTCTTCAACTTGCTCAGCGATGACTTTCCTTTCGGAAGGCGATACACGATAGGGCTTCTGGCGTATTGGCGGTGCTTGGCCTGTATAGATGCGGTGTTGCGTACGTGAAGACGGTGGCGTAACGGTCGACGTCTTGTCTTGGGCAAAGTCAAAGACTGAGGTGTAGCGTGCGATCACCTCCTGCAGCAGCGGATGTTCAGTTGATGGAAGTGATTTGTTAATCATACGGTCATTGCTGGCAGAATAGTCGGGGTACGAGTTGGCGTGAGTTTTCTTTACATCCACCGACAGTTGGAGTGACCGTATGGTAAGAGTACTTTAATCTTGGAAGCTTGCCAATTTAAGTCCTGCGGGCAGATATATGGGCTGCGCGGAAACGTTCACAGTCCACAAATCGGCACAACCATCGACGGTGAGCACGAGGCAACAAGGCACAATAACGTTTTTATTAAGTGCGTTGCTGAAGTTTGGCTCGGCTAAACCGTAGTAAGAACCCGCACAAGAACGCGAAGAGTTTACACGCACAAACACTGCGGTATGTGGGGCCAAGCAGACGTCTTCAGACACGGAAAACACTTCCAAGCAGTCATCAACGGTATCTTTCATCAATGGAGACGGCAGCACAGGACGAAAAATGATCCCACCTCTACCACAATCTAGAGTTGCACCACATTCCCGCAAAAAATCTCTACCTAGAATGACGTCGTGGGTCGCTCGTGCAAGCACCGTTAGTTCAGCTCGAAACGTTTGATTTCCTACAGAAAGTAAAACAGAACAAACTCCAACCGGGCTCAACGTTTCTCCCTCTACGCCGCGGAACGTAGCACTCCAATTCCAAGCAAACATTACTTTCGTCCCAAGGCGATTTTTAAAAGACATGCTCATTATGGAAACGGCAGCACCGGTATCAACTAGTGCAACAGTACACACATTGTCTACAAAAACACTCACTTTGTTCTCAACCATTACAACACAAGGGGGTCTTGCGGAAGATGATTTTGCGGCCTCGCTCCCATTGGTCACACCAGTTAGTTTCCCAGGGGTGGTGGCGTCCCCGAGCGGCGACGCGGAGACGGGGATCGCTGTTGGCGTACGGGTGGTGGGGTAACGCTGCGATCGGAGCAAGGCAAGTCAGCAGGTGCTGCTTGTTGCTGCTGGAAAGAGCCCTGAAATGGTCAAGACTCGCCAGCAGGTACATAGGGCGTGTACACGTTGAATCATGGAGCTCGCTGCTGGCGACGGTAGCAGTACCTAGCGATGTGTCCAGGTAGCCCGCAGTTGTAGCAAGTACGGGTGTCGCGTCTAGTCGTCCCCGGCGAAGTAAACCTCATCGGTTGATAAAAGCCGGGCGATGGTGGTCGAGCAGTAAATTGCTGTGACACAGCTTGCCTGCGTTCCTGGTTTTTGAGTGGTCGTTCACTCCTTCGTTCAAACCTGATCGGTGTAATTCGGGCGAGGCTCAAAGTAGCTCTGTCGCATCCGAGGTACCAGTGATTCACGGGGCCGTTGGTCGAATGCACACGGATGGCAGATACTAGCGGTGTCCACAGCTTGCAGTTGAACAAGTTCTTCCTTAACCACTCGTCTTATAAGAGAAGAGATGTCGTCCTGCGATGGAAGGTTGACACTTGCAATCGTGGGCACATTCTCAAGACGTCCCGGATTTCGGTAGGACTCTCCTCCTCTTAGCGCTTCAAACTCTCGGCAGTGTCTCCTTAGGTCGGAAGGTGTGTGTAAGTCTTCCTTAGGGATAAAGAAATTGTACACGCCTTCTGCGATTCCCTTGAGCTGATGACCTACCTTATCTTCGCCACACATGGTCGCACGCACGATTCCGCAAAGCTTCAAGACGGCCTCGATGTAGGTGGTGCATGTTTCGCCAGGTAACTGAGCTCTGCGTGAAAGCGTTTGCTCCGCCGGCTTGTCCTTAGCTGTTGAGTCACCAAAACACCTCTTCAGCTCGTCCACGAAAATGTCCCATGTGGTCAATGCACTCTCATGGTTGTCGAATCAAAGAGACGCGGTGCCAACGATAAAAAACACCACGTTCTCGAGCTGCTTAGCATTGCTCCAGCGGTTGCTGCGACTCACTCTTTGGTAGTGCTTGAGCCAGTCGTTAACATTGTCATCCGGCTGCACCGAAATGGTCCTCGGCTGACGTTCCGGCATGCCGCAGCGAACTTGTCCTGGCGGGTGAGCGTGTTGCTCATCAGCAACGAGGTTATTATGGCCTGCTCCCGCGTCCTCCATGTCTGGTAGCTGCGGTGGCAAGCCTGCCAAGCGTCTGCTCCATCACGAGATCGGTAGATCTGGGTCAATGTACCCGGCACCTTCCACCAAACTGTTACGAGTGACTGTGTTTATTTAAAGATGGGGTGAAATGGCGTAGTGAAATACCAGTGTACTTCTGAGACAGGCCTAGAACGCTTTCACCTAACCACACAGTCCAGGCGCCGCTCCACTACTCTTCTTCTTCTTCGGCGCCCCGTAGGCTCGCGCATCTTCGTTTCAATATATCTGAGCTATTAGGTGAGTATTCATCCTAAAAGGCTGGGAGTGCAAAGATATGCAAGTCTTCATTCACCAAGTCACGGGAGCAAAATTAAAATGAGTACCAGCTTTAACTGACAGGTTACGCGCCTCCCAGATGGAGGTTGTTGTTTTTTTCGCATTGCAGTGCCTACTGCTGCAGAACGGAAAACAATAGAAAGAACACGTATTGTTGTAAATATTTTGTACATTGCGTACCACACTGGTTAAAAAGCGTGGGTAGCAGATACGACGTTAGTGCCGTTTTTACGGCTGCCAATAAACTATGTATGATTTGTAATGTAACAGACAAAAAGTGCACTAACAATTGTTTCGTAAAACACGGCAACAATTCATTGATTTCCACGCAGGTAGGGTGTATAAGGTTATTTTTAGCTGCAACCGTTCTAAATGTAGGACAGACGGCCCACTATGTTAAATGAAACACAACAGATCTCTCACTGAAGGCACACCTTCTAATCGATATTTCTTTTGCGTAAAATATGATTACACTCCGGAATTCAATGAATGCGTTGTTTGGTATCACACGAATAAAAACGCTCATCTAATAATAAATACATTGCTTATCGATAATAGTGATAGCACATATGTCAGCCGATCTTCCATAATCATGTGCAAAGAACTCAAATGCCTTAAGAGTTATCTTAGACTCCCAGGCGTGTCGGTTTGATAGGTACGCCTTTGAGCATGTGCAGACGAGTGCCCGGACCTTTTTTCCCCCCGTTGTGTGTGTGCTCATTTATAATCGGCGTTTGTAATGTCATGATTTCTTTCTTCCGGCCATGTTTGCACGCCCTGTCTTTTAGACGGGACAGGACAATGCGCACGCAGTAACTCACGTTGTGTGTCTTATTGATTGATTGATATGTGAAGTTTAACCTCCCTAAACCATGATATGATTAGGAGAGACGCCGTAGTGGAGGTCTCCGGAAATTTAGACCAACTGGGTTTTTTAACCTGCACCCAAATCTGAGCACACGGGCCTACAGCATTTCCGTCTCCATCGAAAATTCAGCCGCCGCATCCGGGATTCGAGCCCGCCACCTGCAGGTCAGCATACGAGTGAATTAGTCCCTAGACCACCGCGGCGGGGAACGATATTATGCACTGACACCTGCGGCACCAGCAGCCAAATTCCCTCCGGTCTGCCTGATGCCCCGCGCTGAAGCCTCTTTACTCTGCGCTAGGGTTCCTCAATGCGCGCGGAGAAGGGGGGGGGCGCCTTCTATGCCTTAAGGCCCCTAGAACTAGGGACTTTACTCCGCGTCAGAGTTACTGTATGTGCCACCTTTTACCTAAAGGTAGCATATACAGTAATTCTACTCTGCGTAGAATTGCAGCGCCACCCCACGGCCTACGCTGGCAGCGCACAAAGCCCTTCCATTGAGTTATGGCGCGCAACAGCCAGTGCCCCCCACCCCCGATGCAGGACGCTTTCCAAGAGGAAAAGAATATGCTTCCCAAGTGCTTCGTCGCCTTGAGAACTTAGCTTTTTTTTCCTTCTTCGAATACGCGTTTTTTTTTTCGAATAGGCGTTCTTTTTTTTTTTGATCGTGCGCACACGCGGGGGCAAGTCACGGCTTCCCGCGGCGATCCCTGACGACAAGGCGCGCCATATTCAAATCGGCTAATAGCTGATACAAAGCCTTCTACGAGTGGTTTTTGAGCTTCCTTCGTCATGTGTCGAGACAAGAGAAGTTTGTAGTTTGAAATTCGAGGTTTATTTTTACCACACAGTTACACATTTATATTGATTTTTTTAAGTCACGACAACGAGCCTAACTACCCAAATGTGTGGTATCGTATGCTCGAAAGAAGCTGTGATGCAAAAGCAGCTTGACTAGTCCCATATTCCAACAAAACAAGGCAGAAAAAAAGGACAGCGTTCATGAGGCAAACTAAAACAGTAAAGGCTGGTGCACACCAGCGACTAGCAGCGGTCGCGCGACCATTTGCGACTGGTCGCAAACAGTCGCGAACGGTCGCAAAGCGACTGCTCTGGTTAGTCGCTTCGTGACCGATTTTTCAGCCGCGCGACTGAAGTCGCAAAGCTGCTGGAACCAATCAGCGATACCCAATTTTTGTTTTTTGTGTTTTCATTGCCCTGGCCTCCTGCCGCCAGATACAAACGAGTGCGTTCTTGTGGGTCTGTGGCACCATGGCCACCACGGAGTACTTGCCTTGGGATGGCGGGGCGCTGCAGCTCGAGAAAAGTGTAGATACGGGGCGGCATTCGCAAGAAGCTAAATACCATCAAAGCATAGAGACAATGAATTGTGCACTATCTTTCCCCCGTATTCAGAATCGTTTTTGTCTCGAACTTGACTTGCCACCGCCTTCAATGCAGCGTGTTTGGAAAGTGTTTGTGCTTCATGCCTTGGCAACGACTTAAGACACCGCATTTGAGACGCGTTTGTGCGGTACTGGAGTCTGTGGCAAGTCAAGATAAATTCAAGAGCGTTTCTGAATACGCACGACTCTCGGAAATACTCCTCGTCGTCTCAGCGCAGCTCGGGAGGTAGGCGGCTTCCGTGATCGAAGGAATGGCCGCACCCACCACTGGCCTTTTTAGGAGCGAAGCTTCTTATAGCGGCACCCATTCGTCCCTTGTAGCCGTTGTAGTATGTAGTGAGTATAACAATTTGACCACCAAGGTGGTGCCAGTCAGAGATTTCTTCTGTGCGTTGTTGAACAATGAAAAATAGTGCTCAATGTACATGGCAATGGCTGTTAATGGGGAATAAGAGACAGGTGCATTCGGCTTTTAGTTAGTGTGCACACAGTCATCCCAATTAGCAGCCACTGGCATGTACACTGAGCACTATCTGACAAGAAAGTGTTGCTACGTTATACTCGCTGGGTGTAATCTCCTTAGTTTCAGGAAGGATTAGCGAGCGTTGAGCCGCAGTGCCATGAATACAGTGAACTAGTATATACCATGAACTCGAGGTGCTTAAAAGTAAGGAGTAGACCCGAAACGCGAGCCGTAAGAAGGTGTGCGTGTGCCACCTCTAGTTTAGTCTTTGGAATGTCCGCTGGATGGTGGTGCTTGTATATGGGGAATATATGATGAAAAGATGCGAGATGGTGGTACTTGGAGTGTTGAATAGATGGACGCATGAACGGACGCAGGGGCGGATGCATGGAAGAACGCAGGGGCGGACGCATGAACAGACGCATGCATGGACGGGCGGATGGATGCATGGACGATCACACAGATGGACGCATGGATGAACGGAAGCAAGAACGAATGGATGGATGAATGCTTCGCCCCACTCCCCATTATTCACTCCGTGGATATGATGCCAATTTTTCTCTTTGGAAGCATTTGTGCTGCCAACGCTGACACCATGGCACAGCGCACCAGCAGCATGGCAATCTCTTGTTTTTCGCTTGAATCGAACTCCTTGACGCTGTTGGGAACACTGTGCGAGAACGGACGAAAAGAATAAATGCGGCGCGCTTGATTTGCTCCGTTCACTCAGCTGGCGGCGATCAGCTTATCGGCGCCGGTCTCCAGAGTTCTCGCTGATAACGATATCCGGACGTGACTCTCCGGTTTGGCAACTTCCGGTCGCTCGCATGCATCCTCTGCTGGTGTGTACATCAGTCTCTTTTTGGTCGCCAGTCGCGAATGGTCGCGTGACCGCTGCTAGTTGCCGGCGTGCACCAGCTTTAAACAGACATACATAGCTGAAAGTGGCACAATAATAAATATTTCATACATTGTAGGCAAGATTGTACTCTTTAAATAAATGCATAAAATAGGAATAAGCAAAATACAAGAAATGTATGTTTTCTCTCTTTTTTCCTTGTGTCATGTAACTAAAAATAGGCTGGGCATGTCTTGTCACGAAAGAAGATGCAATCAGTGCAACGAAAAACTGAATTATTTAGTATGAGTGGGGGTGAATATTTCAGCATTTGGAGACCGTAGTTCACTTGGTATCGAGAGAGCAATTTTAAGTCTATTTGATGACTTATTGTGAATGGCAGGTCGCAAGCTGCGCTATAGTATTTGGCTCGCGTGTTCACTGGGAGCCTATACTACCAATCAGCAACGTTTCCTGACCATGCTCAAAATGTGTTACAGGGCCAATTCAAGTTACGCAACCTGGTACCAAGACCATATTCCAATAGTAGGCCTATCAGATTGATTCCTTTACGCTTGTGGAAAAACTATGACTTTTTTGATCACTTCGGTATACTGCAATGCGAGCAAGAGCGCGACTTACCAGGTGACACGATAATCACATTGGTTGGGTAGTGGCTCCTTGGCACGCCCAATCGTGTCCTCTCATTGCCCGAAACGTAAACCGTGACTACGTACCTCCCTTTGCCAGTGAACTGGACAAAGTAGCCGGAGTAAATTCCATCATTCTTTCTGAGATCGGGATCTGTAAAATATTGAATGACTACTTGTGGCGAGCGATACATTTATGAAAATGCAGCGTTTGGGTAGTTTGTCTTGACGTGGTGGATAGCTGTATTTGCTCATAAAGTTAATTGACACCTTGGCTAGTGAATAATAAACAAGACGCATGACTTCGCACGTCCAGCACAGACATCTCATCTCTAAGCAGCGTAACCGAACTCTTGGCTGGTCCCCTCTTTTGGGAGTAATAAAGTTTTTATCATCATCATCTCTAGGTGTCATCATCATCATCATCGTATTATCATCATCATCAGTCTGACTACGTCCACTGCAGGACAAAGACCTCTTCCATGTTCCACCAGCCAACTTGGTCCTGTGCTTGCTGCTGCCATTTCACACCCACAAACTCTCTTCTCTCATCTGCCCACCCTAACTTTGTCTCCCCCTATTCTGCTTGGCCCTCTCTAGGAATCCAGTTAGTTATCCCTTAATCACCAGTGATTATCCTGCCTACGCGCTACATGTCCGGTCTATGTTCATTTCCTCTTCTTGATTTTAACTTTGATATCCTTAACCCCAGTTTGTTCCCTGATCCACTCTGTTCTCTTCTTGTCTCTCAAGGTTACACCTACCATTACTCCTTTCGATTGCTCGCTGCGTGGTCCTCAGTTTCGGCTGAACCTTCATTAGTAAGTCTCCAGGTTTCTTATCCGTAGCTAAGTACTGGCAAGATGCAGCTGTTATATACCTTCCTCTTGAATGATAGGGGCCATCTACCTGTCAATGAATTGAGAGTGCTTGCCAAGTATGCTTCACCCCATTATTCTTCTTGTTACTTGAATCTCGTGGTTCGGCTCCACGGCTATTACCTGTCCTAAGTAGGCATAGTATTTTACAACTTCAAGTGCACTATTACATATCTCGAAGCGCTGCTCTCTTTCGACGTTGTTGTACATTACTTTCGTTTTCTGCAGATTAAATTTAAGATCTACCTTTTTGCTCTCCTTGTCTAACTCCGTAATCATGCGTTTCAATTCGTTCCCCGAGTTGTGCAGCAATGTAATGTTATCGGCGTTTAATAAAAAATACGAGTGTATTCTTAATTCAAATGATTAATCCTCATGATATGGCTTGTTACTCCAGCTATCTCATTAAATCTGTTTATCCTTGATTTTTCGTTAACTAGCTCACTTTCGCGCCACGGCGGATCAGCGGCTACAGTGCTCGTGGTTCGGTTACCCTTAATGACTATCGGTTATCCTGCCTACGCGCTACATGCCCGGCCTCGGCAGTCGTACTTCGGTGAAGGCAAAATGGGCGAGGCGAGGGCTCTGTGCGACGTCAATGCACGTTAAAGAACACCACGTGGTGAACATTTCTCGAGCCTTTCACTGCGGCGTCTCTCGTAATCGTATCGTAGCTTCGGGACGTAAAACCCCAGATATTATTAACTAGCTCAGTGGCATCATGGTGATACTACTATATTTAAAATCGCAAATAGTTTTTGTTCTCATTAACAAAAAAAAACTATTTACGGCAAGACCATTTGCCGCTGAGTAATAAATAACTGCTCGCAATCTTGTGCAACCACGCCTGTGTTTAACAGGTATTCGGGGGGCTAGTGCCTCTTGAATAAGTTGCGTTATTGTCGATCTCGCTTCATATTTTTTTTGTGTTGCTTGTTTAAACACATTAAAACTAGTACGATGAAATTAGTGTTTCCGCGTATGGAGCTTATTCATTGCCTTTATGAGTGTTTCCATATACTCAAGCATATAAGCAGCGGGGAAAATAAAACTATTGTCATTGAGCTTCAATTAGGGCCCTCTTCATGACCTGTTATTGAACATAGTGTGCGTTCCGGTCAGGGGCTACATCAGTGATATTTTTAAAATGTTTGATGACCTCCATAACATCTTCACAACAACTTCTTTAGATATTCCAGTGATATATTCCAAACCATCGTATACTGCATACATTTAGTTTTTCTGAACAAGAATTTTAGAGATATGCAGTCAGGGTGTGCGCGACCCATTGTATGTGACGTTTATGTCCCACCTCACTTTGGCGGTCGCGGGTCGTGAGGAAATGGCATTGAAGCAGTCGCTGAAACTGTCGCTGCAAACTTCTGAAAGTCTAGGACAGCTCACTACAGCGTTGGGCAATATTCACATTGTCTCGTCTTCCAGGGCTACATTCTTGGGCCTGAATCTAGTAATCTTCAGCGTTACTATCAGCCTTACCTGGACTCGCGCTTATACTCACGTCTAATCACAGGTACTCCAAATCAGTGTTGATCCTTCAATGTTTCGATATACAGGGTGCCCCAGCTCTATTTAGCCAGAGTTTAAAATTATACCGACACACGCAATTGCGACACGACCAAATCCATGTTATTGACCGTTGCATCTGAGTTAGTCAGACTATTTTTTGTGTTGTGAAAATATTAATTAGATCTGTTTATTTACCTAACTTTCAAAGAACCGAACATACATGAAACATTTCAATTATAAAGTTGTAGATCGCGTTGCGAAACGTCCGATTAGAGAGTTTCGAACTTTATATCTGTCAATTATGTACGTTTTTCTGCTTGCTACAAATGCCCGCAAAATAAAAAAAAAATACCACGTGACAAACGCCGTAATTTTAGTGCTCCCAGCACTCCGCGTACGAACGATACACTTCCTTCGCACTGGTTCATGACAGCGATAAGCAGTCACAGCGGTTATCGCTTTTGTGGGCGATAGCCAAGCGTGTTCATCCCAAAGCAATCACTATCGTTGCGGCCTTGTCGAGACCGCACAATCGGGCAAATGCTATGGTTGCTCGGAAATGAATGTTAGAGAACACCAGAATCGTTCTGACGTGCGAGCTGGCTTGTCACGTGGTATTGTCTTGTATTTCGTGGGCAATTGTAGTGAGCAGAAAAACATTATTGATTGATATGTGGGGTTTAACGTTCCAAAACCACCATATGATTATGAGAGACGCCGTAGTGGAGGGCTCCGGAAATTTAGACCACCTGGGGTTCTTTAACGTGCACCCAAATCTGAGCACACGGGCCTACAACATTTTCCGCCTCCATCGGAAATGCAGCCACCGCAGCCGGGATTCGAACCCGCGCCCTGCGGGTCCAGAAATACATTAATAATTAAGAGATATAAAAATCGAAACTGTCTAATCGGACGTTTTGCTAAGCGATATACAACTGTCCCAGTGAAATATTTCATCCATCTTAGTTCCTTCAAAAGTTAGGTAATTAAACAGATCTAAGTAACCAATATCTTAGAACAAAGAAAATTGTTAGATTAACTGCAGGCAATGGTCAGCAACATGCATTTGGTCGTGTCATAATTGCGTGTGTCGGCACAATTTCGAACTCTGTCTAAAAATAGTTTGGGCACCCTGTATAATAATTATAGATGTGAATTACGCAAGAAGTGCCTTGCCCTCAGCCCATCAACTCTTCAAGGGAAGTTCTTGATAATTATATTTTACGCTGTCAACTCTTTCAAGGAAAATGATCTTACTGGTGTGGGAGCACTCACTACTTGTTTTCAAAGATACTACGTCAAACGGCACCGAGAACGGCACCCATTACGTGAGATATTGGCGTTAAACAGCACTGACAACACGGTCGATGAAGCTGATTTTAGGCTACTGAACTCGTGAGTTGACACACTCTGACTCACTCAGACTGAGATCAAACAGTGAGTCTGAGTGAGTCTGGGTCAGTAATTGTTCGGCGTGTAGGAAGCTGAGTAGTTCGGTTGAAGAAAATTTTCAAAAGCGTGAGTCAGAATGGGTTCAGCTCAGGATAATTTTCGTAAGCATGAGTCCGAGTGAGCTCCACAAGTTTCGCCGACCTATGTTTTTAAGCATGAAGTTCATGGTACGGTGAAGTATCGTGAGACGTTATCACATAGGTAGCACGATGCAACGGCCAATTTCTGTTGTGGAGTCCACCACTCATTCTATTTAACGGAACAGCGTTAAACAGCTCGTTTGGCAGAAATTCCCGCATCGGTGTCGTTGGTTGTGGGCAAAACCTTACCTTGGCCTTGACCGAGAAACGGAAAAATATCCAAATATAGATTATGCAAATCGAGAAACGAGTCAATAACAATTTCTGGGTTGGAGTGACGATCGAACCCATGCCGTTTGCGTAGCAAGCTGGTGTTCTGCCTCATAGACATGCCTATTCTTGGAAATAGACTTAAAATACCTTCATCTGCTTAGAATTGTAGTGGAAGTAGCTTTCATTCTTTACAAACAAACGCGTCCTCTATATGGTTCCCAATACAACATAGAGTACCGCAGTAGTAATGCGAGGTACATGCGTACACTGTCATCAGGAATCAGAACATATGATTGTCATATTTAGTGCATAATTTACATCCAGCCACCCACTGCAAAAGGCCCTAAATTTTTAAGGCCACGTAGTGGTGCATAACAAGGGCGGAAAGATTTCACTCGAATAATTTATATTCGTTTAAAGCATGCCACCAATTGCACAGAATGCGGCCATATGAGAAAGCTTTGCTGACAAGCCACTTTCAATTTAATTAATCACATTGTAGACTTCTGCAATTGAACTGCCTGAGCAGCGCGACACAATGAAGAGTATTCACTAATTTATTGAAGTGTGCTATAGTCACAGGATATCGCTATCCCGTTAACTTATAATCAAAGCATAAAGGTCCCCCAATCTTTAAGACAAGGGTGGAAGAGGTAAGGAAGGGGGTGTTGTTTAACGCTGTTGGCGAGCCTTTAAGTACTTTCAATCTCATTCAGACACAGCAATATAGCTAGATAGTAAAATATGTGCAGGATTATCCTTCATTGCACAAATGCGAATGCTTTCTTTCCAGCCTATGACCACCAAGAACATGAATATGAGGAAATCGGTTTTTAAATCTCACCGTCACCGTCTTCGTGAAGTGGTACCACAGTCTTGTTAGGCGAATTGGGGCCAATGACCTCGGCGACTGCCGTGGCATCGAGGACAATTTTGTATTCCTTTGTCACCTCGGCGTAGATGATGGCTTCGTGAGGTTTCGCAACTTGCAGGGTGTCCAGTAGAGTGGTGACCCGAATCGGCTTATCGTTGAGATCCTTTGCTTGGGACTTGAGTTGGATGTTCACCTCCACTTCTTGCAAACTGGGGCTCTCCAAACGAATTGTCCACTCACCATCCTATAAGCAGATTCCTAAACCCATCAGTAACGAACTTTGACATTCAAAAACACATGGGCCGCACGTTTTCGGTGACATTAAGCTGTCAGCACATAGTGCCGCGAGCAGTATAAAATGCTTTGGGCGCCTTCCTCACATGCCCATGATGTTTGCATATCACTCCTTCAGCATCCTTCGTATCCCTGAGGGAGCGCATCAGCTTGACAGAAAGAGTGGCTTTTGTAGAAAACTATATACTCAAGAAGTCAGCTATATTTCAACCTAAGTTTCAAGTAAAACAACGATAGCCTGCCGTTTTTTGAACAACACACCTGTGCTCCGACCGGCATTTGTTGTAACCTATACGTGTTACAAGAATGTCCTTAGAGTACGAGCATTGTAGACACTCCCCAGGAGGTTCGATAATGTGTTGGTAGGAGCAAATTGAATAAATATGCAAAACGCGGTGAAACCATAAATTTAGTTGTAGTGGTTCGCATTGCAATTGAAATGGCAGAAAGTGTGTCACTCTGGCTTTGCATGTAGCCTCAAGTCTGCAAAAGAGGCCAGGAGTGGAATGATTAGGTGCGCACGCATTCTGTGTAAGCGCACTTCCAGGGGCGAAGCTCCTTAAAGCGGCACCCGCTGGTCCTTCGTCGTAGAACGTAACATATCTTACGCTTTGACCTGCAAGGTGGTGCCGGTGGGAGATTTCTTCTGTGCGTTGTTGAACAATAAATAATTTGCAGCGTGCGCGTTGACTAAAAGCCGAATTCTCCGGTCTCTCATTCCCGATTAGCAGCCATTGGCATGCACATTAAGCACATTCTGACAAAAAAGGGTTGCTACGCTATACTCACTGGACGCAACCTCCTTAGTTTTAGAAAGGTTTAGCGAGCGTTGGGCCGCAGTGCCATGAATACAATGAACTAGTATATACCATGAATGAACTCGAGGTGGTTAAAGGTGTGAAATAGACACGAAGCGCAAGCCGTAAGAAAGTGTGCGTGTGCCACCTCTCGTTCAGTCCTTGGAAGGTCCGCTGGATGGCGGTGCTTCTTTATGCGGAATATATCATGAAAAGATGCGAGATGGTGGTACTTGGAGTGTTGACTAGATGGACGAACGGACACACAGACAGATGCATGAACGGACGCATGGATGGTTGCACGGACGGATGGACGCGTGGACGGACGCAGGGGCGGATGCATGGACGGACGCAGGGACGGACGCAAGGATGCACATGCGGACGCACGAACAGGCACAGGCACGGACTGGCGGAAGAAAGCACGGATGGTCACACAGACGGACGCATGGACGAACGGAAGCAAGAACGAATGAACGGACGGATGCTTCGCCCCACTCTCCATCATTCACCCCGTGGATACGCTGTCATTTTTTTTCGTTCTACGTGCTTCCTATCGCGTTTTCTTTGCAGGAGTGTGTAGTACCTTTTGTAGAACAACCAGAGTTATCACAGCGCACGTTGTGATAGTAAAGGTTTCGG
Organism: Rhipicephalus microplus; assembly: GCF_013339725.1. Lineage (NCBI taxonomy): Eukaryota > Metazoa > Arthropoda > Arachnida > Ixodida > Ixodidae > Rhipicephalus > Rhipicephalus microplus. The sequence continues at coordinate 99,921,276 of NC_051167.1, read as the reverse complement.
TGTACTTACACACGCCGCATGTCGCATGATGCGAATGAGCAGTACATTTTGCGCACGCTAGTGTAGTGCTGTAAAGTATGAATATTTCCACATGTATTTCCTTTTCAAGTTTTGTTATCACCCTATTTCACCCTCAGCAATTCTCAGCGCAAACCGTGCGTACAGTATTCAGGAACCTTCAGGACTGCACAAGATAACTTTCTTAAGATTACGCCCACTTCGTGAACCTTACAGATTATCCCAGAACCTACGTCACAGCTAGCGTTAACGCCTCAATATTCGATATCAAGTGTATAAATGCCAACGTGCTTCGCCACTTGTGAGTTGATTGATGGCCGATGCTCTGCTCGCCGCTATCAGTGCCACTGGACATTGCTGTAATCTGACCTTCAGTTTATGGGCCACATGTTCGGCCGAATTAACAGTTTCATCTTGTAATTAGAGTACGCTTCCTTCGTCCACGGCACGACCTCGTGAAAATATCGCCGAAGGGCAATTTCCGAATTTTCTCGGTGCGTGCGACTAACTTTCGAAAGGGCGGAGCCCATACGGTGTGGCCGCAAGAAGTGTATCAATGCTTAGCTCTTTTTGTGTGTGTGTGGTTATGAATTACGAATTCCCAAAATGACGTAGTTAAGAAGTTGCGCGGGGGTCATAGGCATGCGGTATTCCGTTGCACCTCATAAAGTGCTCGAGCACACTCCGTTGCTCTATAATGTTCAGCATTGCGATACATAAATACATGACACTCTTTTTCCAAATGACGTTGTATTTAGTTGCACTACGCTCAGCTTTCTGGCCACCGTCAGCTGAGGTAAAGCAGGTATATTGCTTTTCCTTAGAAAGAATCCGTACAGTACCTGCGCCGGGCTGGGTATGATGATTCTCTTTGTTTTCTTGTCTCCTTGTTCGAGGCACATTGTGCATTCTAGCCCGCTCGGATTGATGAGAGTCACTGAGACGTCTGCGAGGGAGGGATTCAGTTGGTCAAAGATGACCACGGTGTTGTTACCCAAACTCGGATCGAGAATGAACTTTTTCTCCAACTTGGACGTGAAAGTCTCTGCGAAATTTGCAATCTGTGGAGGACACAAGGGGGCGAGGTCATGCTCATTTAGAAAATACGTGCAAATTTAGACAATTGCGTGCAATTTCAGAAACATTTAAAAGTTATGTTTTGTCACAGTTGCACGGCAAAACCTGCAGTTGCAACAGACTGCAGTATTATAAGACGTAAGGCTAGCCGCACACGACGAGAGGCTAGTCGCAGTAAAGTACAATTCAATACAGTATGGGAAACTGGATACCTCCCATCTTATTGGAAGCATTCAGTTGAAGTCCCTATTCCAAAACCCGGAAAGTCTCCAAATAGCCTGTAATATTTACGCCCAATTTCATTGACTGCTACTGTCTGCAAGCTTGCGGAAAAATGCTGGCCACACGTGTTTCAGTGGTAGCTTGAACGACACAAGAAATACCATCCGGCTCAAATCGGGTTCCGTTCTCATTTGGCAACTGAAGACGGTATTTCTTTCTTGTCGGATGACATTTTACAAGTTTCTCCACACAGCCACGCAGTACGCACTGTAATAGCAACGAACGTAACGAAAGCTTACGACAATATAAAACATGACGTCATTTTATCCAGTTTCATCGAGCTCAGATTTCCACTGCGGGTAGTAATATTTATATACTCCTTTCTTCACAACCGCACATATGCAATAAGAGTAGATCCAAAGCCTGAAGGTTGTTTTATCTCCAACAGAGGTGTCCCGCAAGGATCCGTTTTGGCTCCTCTCCTGTTCAAAATTGCTCTAATACCTCTAGCATGGCAACTACACCAAATTCCAGACGTGAGATTTCTGATATACGCTGATGTGACATTATAGTCTGTGCACAAAGACGTGTCAAGACAAGCACAACAGCTTCAGAAAGTCCTTGATGTTCTTCAGAGCTACACTTCGAACGCAGGGTTAGACATGTACGCCCAAAAATCAAGCTATGTTCAGCTAGCTAATAAAGCAGGACGGAGAAAAATCAAGCAGTGCCCCTTTACATTTACACCAGGTGCAGTGACCATTTCTGAGGCTTCGGAGGTCCGCATATTAGGTCTTTATGCTCACCAGTCCGGTAGTGGAGTGCACTGGCTTCGCAAAGTCAGACAGAGTTCCACAAAAACAATTCATCTGATTCGCCGCATTGCATCGAAAGCAGCTGGCGCTCGTACACATGTAGCTCGCCAGCTCGTACACACAGTTCTGCAGCCAAAAATTTTATACCAGGCACAATTTCAACAGTTAACTTCGCAAAGAGAAAAAGCTCGTGAAATGAAAAAGCATCTTGTGCCAGCTGTTGCTGCATTTCATGCTAACGTTCAACGTAGCTCTCGCATTGGACAACCAGCCCGAGTCTATGCCTCCCTGGGAAATCACCACCATCTCATCTAATAAAACAACAAAGTTACGGCGCTCCGATACATCATCTACAATTGACGAACGCTCCATCATCGAGGCCCCATGCGCTAATACCTGCAAACTATATACAGATGCTGCTATCTTACATGACGGTGGAAGGACATCATTCCTGAGTACTACGCATAATTTTGTTAGTGGCCACCAGCGGTATCTATCTACGGAAGCCACTCCTCTTATGATGGAACTTCAAGCCATCCGCGATGCAATCCAGGATACTACCTCTAAGCTGCGCACAATTAAGCAGATTGACATATGCACTGATTCCTTGGAACCATAATACGGTAGACTAACGTAAAAGTACATTGGATTTAAGACCATGCTGCGAACTCACACAACATTGCTGCTGACCAGCAGGCGCACTGCCCTCCAGACATAGATCTTCCAGCCATTCCCCTTCCACCTCAGCCCTTAAACTTACTCTATACCCGTGAAAATGTTCTCCGGCAGGATACACGTGCTCTCATTCCACCGTGTGTCTGTTCTCTCCCTCCTCACTTTACTAGGGCGGAGGAAGTTATGCTTAGGAGGCTACGGGCAGGGGTGGCCCTTACACCGACCGTTGTATCATCATGGAACTGGTCACATTTACGAGATGGTGATACATGTCCGTATTGTCCCACTTCAGCGATGCAAGCATATACATACCACCTTTTATGGACATGCAAAGGGTTGCAGCCACAACGCTCCCGTCACCTCGCTCAAGCCGGCTTTCGCTACAGCGACACAGCCAGTTACAACCGCTGCAGATTCCACAAGACACTGTTTCACTTCATAAATAACACCGGCCTAACAGCACACATTTAACGAAAATAATATGCCTTAAAGGCAAGTCTTTGTCGCAGCAAAAAAAAAAGTACTAAGTGCTACTTCGTGGTTCTCGCTACTCTGCCAGCATTCCTTCGGCCATAGCCGAGAGCAGCGTGCCGCCCACACAGGAATGAATGAAAGGAGAGCGCATGCCTAGCCGGCGCCCTACAAAAAATGTGTGGAGGAATTGGCGTCCTGGCTGCCATATCTACTGGGTACAATGGTGGCGTTGCCATGGTTACGTGTTGTGTAGTGTAGCTGGTCTAGCAGTGAGCGGTGGTGGCATATGCTCCTCCGCAGGTCTCGTACTGAACCGTGGTGGAGAATATCTACGCTTTGTTCCGCGTTCTTAGTGACGCAGTGTTCTTTCAGTAGTTACTATACGCCTAACAACAAGTGAAAAGCCTGTTCTGAGCCACAGGGCTTTAAGAGTGTGTGAAACGACCGCGTATATCCATGTGCCACACGGCGGATAAAGTGTCTGAAGTGCTTGATTAAATTGTGGTCAGACATCGTCACAAAATAGAACCACGACGAACACCTTGCAGGCGCGTGACGGTTGTGAAGTATTCCTGCTTGTGACAACGGACGAAGCATTTGTGCCGAGGACGTCGTGTGTGCAAATGTATTTTCATTTTCGATATGTGTCCCGGTGTCCGGGGACCACCGCGTGGTCTCACACCACGTCTACACGGCCATGCCTCTCACCGCGATGACATCGGTTGCCCTAGTCACCGCAGCAAGCTGCAAAGCTGGGTATACAGACGAAAGCAGGACCTCCCAGTCCTTCCATCTTGAGATGGTAGGCTGTCCCTGCAGGGTAGGATCAGCAGGGCAGCCGAATAGGATGTGGGAAAGAATGGCGTGAGGTTCGCCGTAGAAGGAACATACCGGAAAAATGCCACAGTAGGTGGGACAGCAGCTGAGGGGAAGAAAGAGTGCGAGTCCTGGAGACGTCTCCACAAGATTTGTTGGGAGTGCGTAAGAGAGGAATTTGGAGGAGGGTAGATCCAACAGTTCAAATGGGGTATTTGCGGGAGCTTTGCAAAAGTGTGTGGCCGCTCGTTCGAGAAGCCCGAATCGAGGCCTGTCCTTAGCTTAGCAAATCAATCCTCGGGCCAATTTATTGGCAGCCTCATTTCCGGGGTTCCCTGAATGAGCCGGTACTCACTGAAGCTCTATTATTGGCGGTAAATACTTGTGTGGGGGTGTTCGACAACTGCCAATCAGAGGGGTATATCCTGCCCCTGGCATAGTTGTACAGAACAGTTTTTGAATCAGTGAAGGCGTACTGTACATCAGATTGTGCAAGGGCTAAGACGATGGCGGTCTCCTCTGCTTCCTCAGCTGTAGAGCCTGAGGTGAGGGAGGCGGTGAATCAGGGATGAGGTAGCGTAAGGTTGTAGGCAACTGCCACAGCTTCCAATGCTGTACAAGCGGCGTCTACCCAAATGGCACCCTCAGCTTGTCCGTAACTCTTGTGAAGGGCTTTTGCGCAAGCTACGGGGCGAGCGATGTGATGCCTAGTGTGGACGTTGCGAGGCAAGGATTTGACTATTATAGAGGCATGAATGTGTTTTGGAATTGCCAGGCAGGTTGGTTGATAGCGGGTATGTTTATGTAATAGGAGGCGAGAATATGGCGGCCAGAGGCGCTAGCGGAAAGTCTTAAATACTGTGCCTGAAGATGTGTCTCAACTAGCTCAGAAAGGGTGTTGCACAAGCCCTGTTCAAAACGTTTGGCTGCTTGGGCTACGAGGAAGGTTCAGGGCTGCCTTAGTTGCAAGGCGGATCATGACATTCACGCGTCCAGTTTCTGTGGCGTATAGAATGCGGCTAAGTGTGAAAGTATGTACAACATTCATGTTGTCCGCTTCGTCTAAACCTTTGTGCATGGAAGATACGCCGCGTAAAAGCTGCAATACTGATCACGTAGAAGCCTTGAGTGTTCTAGGATGTGGTCATTTCATCCGAAATTCTGCAAGTAAAGGCCAAGGATTCGCAGTGTGGGCGTGAAGGGGATAGCGGTTCCTCGTAATATGATTTCGATGGGAGAGTTAGCAGCTGATTTCGGTTGATTTCGGTCTCGCAAGAAGGAGAGCCGATATAGAGGGGGAGCATTCGAGCTCTATAGATGACGCGCGAGCTGAAATGATGTCGGCTGCTATTTGAAGAGAGTTTCTTCTAATTGCCCATCAGAGCCACACGTGGTCCATGTCGTTATATCGTCCGTGTATAAGGTATGCTTTAGGTGTGGGTTGAGATTTAGTTTGTGGGCTTAGGGAATAAGAGCAATATTAAAGAGTAAGGGGGAGAGGACCACGCCTTGAGGAGTTCCAACCTCGCCGAGGATGTAAGAGGCCGTGCTCAGGTTATTATTGTGCAAGGAGGCAGTGCGCCCAGATAGAAAAACACGAACATAGTTATAAGTTCTGGGGTTACTTGTAGTGTCTGCAGTTGCCTTAGGATGGCATCGTGTCGATTCCATCGAATGCCTTAGTGAGGTCTACCACCTGAATAGCTTTAGTATGGTGGGGAATGGTATCGTCACGCATGGCGTGAGTAATTTGGAGCACGGCATCCTGCGCGGAAAGATGCGCACGAAATCCTACTATACTGTGGGGGAAATATTCATTTTCTTTCATGTACATCGTCAACCTAGCAAGGATTGTGTACTGGAAGACCTTTGCAAGACAAGATGTTAACGAAATGGAAGGAATATTGTCGATGGTGATGGGTTTGTGAGGTTTATGGATAAATATGATTTTCGCGTGTTTCCAGAAGGCAGGGAGGTTACCAGCATCCCGACATTCATTAAAGTAGTTCACTAGATCAGATATGGAAGCATCATCAATATTTCGGAAGGCAGTGTTAGTAATTTGATCTTAACCGGGTGCTGTATTACGTAATTTTAGTTAGGCTCCGCGAAATTCTGATTCTGAATTAAGAGCACCAAGCTGGAGTTGGGCTGTGCCAGAGTACTCGGGGTGTTTGGGGGGGAGACCAGGTGTGGTATAGGTGCATTTCACGTGTGTAAGGGAGGCATTGGTGTCCTGCCAATGGTTATGAGTGCGGCGGCGTGTGACACGTCTGGTTTTTAGATTGCGTCGGCTCTAGCATGTGGCGCTACAGATGCCAAGCGCGAGTTGTGGAGAGATTTTCGTGGAGATTCCAACAAACCTGAGCCCAGTTAGCTTTGCAGGGGGTCGTGCTATTCTGTTCTATTTGCGCTTGAAGCTGCGCGAGTTTGATATCATATTCCGGTTGTGCTTTTGAGTTTTCTACCTTTGCGTAGTGTTATTATTAGCTTCCAGGAGTTGGGCGTGCTTACTGTCGATAATGGGGATTTTCGGGGTTGTATCTAGCGTTTGGGTATTCTGGCGAATGTCCTCCTGTAACAGCATAACCTAGGAGCCATAGTCGAAGGGGGCCTGTGTTGGTCGCGATTGCCTGAATTTGTGGAGCTGGTCCCATTTGACTCACCAAACGGTAAATTTACGCCGAGGTTGTTGATAATTCACTACAATGCGAATTAGGTCGTGATGAATGAAACCACCGCAAGAGCAGCAAGACGATGAAATGTAAATCATGACATTCATTGCATACGGCATGGTTTTCATGTTATGACTAGTCACTTAAGCTGGTCATAGGGTCATGTTAATGCATAGTAAGTTGGGTATCGATACCATTATCGAAACAGCCGTGAGAGATAAACGTCGTAGGCGGCTAGATAGATAGATAGATAGATAGACAGATAGACAGATAGATAGATAGATAGATAGATAGATAGACAGATAGATAGATAGATAGATATATAGACAGATAGATAGATAGATAGATAGATAGATAGATAGATTGATAGATAGATGGATAGGGGTAAACACCGCCGTCAAAACGACCAATGAAACTCCCAGCGATGCTCCACATCCCCCTACTGTCCCCTTCAAAGATGGTGTATTTTTTAAATACTGTAGTTTTTCTTGGGGCACTTCTTCGACGCAAAAACTTTTCCCTGCCCTGCCCTGCCCTATTTTACCTCGCTTCTCCTTCCCGCTGCCTAGCAGTACTTTGCTATGCATCGCTATAGCCAGTGGGCCGCTTTAACGCAGTTTATTTTCGCCAGATCCGTTTATTTCGAAATCTAAAAGCGCAGAGGGGAGATAGGGGAGAGTTCTTATGGACAAATTGTCGGCACACGGTGCCATTTGAAAAAAAAACATGCATCAGAATTCAAGTATGGATGATTTCTGATAAAAATCCGATGGCACTATTCTAATACCATGTTGACAATAATGTTCAAGTTGGCTGTCTGAGTGCCAATACTGAAATATCATTTCCATTTTTTGGTTAAGGTTCAGCACATAGTGCTCATGGAAACAATGCTTTGGACCAATAATCTCTGCATACGCATTGCTAAAATAAAGAAAGGTATGTTGTACGAAGTCATGTGTAGGCAGCGGCCTGCGTGTTTGAGACCCCTGCTATAAACGTGATGCCAGTCAAGGCTATGCACTGATTGCTCTCTCCGTTTGCTTTCCTCCTCCTCCTCACTCTCATTGTACTTTCCCACCTCCTTTCTATACCGTTTCATGCATAACTATTTTAGACCCACTTTTGCCTATGTTTGGCTTTAATATCTTTACCCGACCTCTTCCCTCTCTATCTCCGTCACCTCATTTTGTCTTTCCCTTGTTGTACTATACATAGCTATGCTATAGATGTCGTTACCGAAGTAAGGCCAAGTGATGAATAAAGATGACAGCAGATGACTGCACTCGATAACCAAGGCCTCCAAGTCGTTCGCACTTAATACGCACCCTGACGTAAGCATTATCTGCTCCTTCATTGGTGCTGTCCTCGAAGGCTATCTTCATGAGAATCGCCGTGTTTCGCTGGAGTGCAGGGAAGTAGAACGCTTTTCCGCCAGTCATGGTTGCCAACTTTTCGATCTGATGATCAGCGGATGCCCCCATCGCCATGGTACTGACTCCCACCTTGGCTGCTGTCAGTTCTGGTAAGACGTCATACAGTTTCGGCTTCCTGTTTTCTTCATCATCGCTCATCAGCAATATCATGCTGCCTTGCGGTGTCTCATCTGTACTGTTCAGCACCTGCAATACAATTAGTTTTGCACATATTACTGCACTCCAACGAAGAGTTCTGGAAGCGGCCCTACTACACTGTTTTTGAGCATGGTCAGGAAAGGCTAAGGAGGGTGATATGCCCGGGGAGGGGTTGAAGCTGCCACCCAGGATCCGGCGAAGGACGACTCTTGCGACGCGTCTCACGAACGAGTAGAAGATGCATTTAATTTACATATTTGCAAGAGAAGTACATGGCAGCGAGAGCCTTTCCATCACAAGAGCCCAGAGCGCACTCGAGATGAGCGGGCCAGCGAAGTCTAGAGAGAGAGTCGACCGCACACGCTACGCGCTTTTTATACCCCTCGTACATGCACGTGCATCTTTTCGGACGCAGTATGTGTGTCCCAGCGACGCTGATGTGCGTTTCCTGCGGCGCACACAGACGCCTTCCGCGTTCCTGCAGGACGTGGACAGCGTTTGACCGTTACGGCGATGAGCGTCCCTTGCAAGTCACCTCCTTGCTGTGCCGGTTATAACAGCCCGTCCACCACCCGAAGAGTTCACGGAAGGGCTGCAGTGGCGCTGCTCCCTGAAGTGGCCGTTGTGCTTCTTCTCGGGTGTTCCCCTGATTGTCAACCACTACCCATACACGCAAACCACACAGCACAGCACACAAACAGAACACTGACACTGCGAGCACTCAGTGCGTCTAAAATTCGCCAGGTTCAAGTTAGGGCGAAGCTCCTATCATTGTTTATTGCCGAACAGAAGACTACACTGAGGTGGTGACCAAGTGAACTTGAACAAAGAAATAAAAACGCGCGCACACACGCACGAGGCTAAATAGTAGCACTTGCTGCCGTGAATCGCTTGGGACTTTCCTGGCGTCATGCAGCTCTTGAACATCGCGTCGACTTTCATGCCGACGGGCAAACGTGCCACGCCCGCCTCCAGTGTCGTTGGGTGCTTGTACAGCCAGGTCAAGTGCATATCGGTCATCTGAGAGCATGACAACAGGAACTCTTTGCGAGATGCCCAGCCTCCGCAAACGTGAGCGCCGAAATCGTCACAAGAATCCACACTTTTGTCCAGCTGACCTTCGATGCGACGCTTGTGTTCCTCGCAGCTTTTCGTGGTACAAAACCTCTCGCGCTGCGCATTTCCGCGGGCTCGCAGAAAACTATGAATCCCAGGACGACAATCATGACAAACAGTACCAGCAGCACCTTCACAATGCGCCACAAATCCAGGCCGGCCTTTTCTTCCTTACAAGAGGGCTTCTCGGCACGAACGTCGAGCAATGCGATCAAGGCATTCAGCGATTGCGTACCCCTCTTGCCCTTGTTAGCAGAGGCTCTTGGCGCAGCGGTATCGCTTGAAGATGAAGCAGGATGTTCGGATGACCCAGGTAGAGATGTAAAGGCTGTAGCCTTGGGGTTCTCAGAAGTTGCTGGGTGGGCAAGTTCCAGGTTGCCTGGCTTAGCGGGACCGTCTGCTGTGGCCTTGGATCCTGCGACGCTTAGGACGTCGCCTTTTTGGACCCCGCCCTCCACTACCTTCTCGTCTGTCTGGGTGTCTGGAGTCATCGACGACTTCGATGCACTAATCGATACCGGTGCTTGTGGCCCGCGCTCAGCTCTGCTCTGCCTGTGGAGGCGCTGCCGATTCTTGCGTCAGACCGGAGCGAGCTTATGATGCAAGGTGGCAAGTTTGGGGTTCGCCAGGGAACCGTCCCTCACTGAGCCCGTCGCCGAGCCCGTCGCCGAGCCCGTCACTGAGCCCGTCACTGAGCCCGTAAATGAAAACCCTACCTTCGGTTTCCGACAGCCAGCCGCTATGTGTCCTGGCTCTTGGTAACGGAAACACAAAAGTGGCTTTTTCACCTCAAAACTCTTTTCCTTCCCCGAGTTTTCCTTTGCTTCGGTCTCGGGCGCATTCATTGCAGAGCTGGCGCCCTTACGCACAGAGCAATCTTCGAGCGGCCGTTTGCTGAATGGATGAACGCGTGCTTTTTCTGACTGGCGATGGACGGTGTACTCATCAGCTAGCTCAGCCGCGCGTTCAATGTTCCTCTCCCCAGGTCTATCTTGAATCCACAGGCGCATTTCTGAGACGTCAAGCACCCGTAAAATTGCTCAAGGCAGATCAAGTCCAGCAGCTTATTCCAATCCTCGTAGACACCTTCTTCCTTCAGCCACTCCACCCAATCGGCCTTCATGTTGAATGCGAATTCCTGAAATGTCTCGCCCGTTTTCTTTTGTGCGTCCCTAAACCGGCGGCGAAACGCTTCTGCTGAAAGCCGGAATTTCCTTAGGAGCGCAGCCTTCACTTTGTTCTAGTCATCCGCGTCTGTTGCTGGCAAACGCGCAAGCGTGTCCGCTGCTTCGCAGGGCAATACCATTAGTAGCTTTTGAGGCCACGTGGCACGATTAAACCCCGTCCTCACACAAGTTCTTTCGAAATTTACAAGGAACAACGCTATGTCCTCGCTCATTTTGTAAAGCTGCAAGAGGTCCCTCATGCTCACTCGTGGTGGTGGTGGTAAAAAACATTTATTTCAGAAAAAGTTTACTAGAGAGTGCCGACGTGGCCCATCGGCGTGCTAGAGTGGCAAGACCCTATTCCGGGACGCCAGTGGAGCTGGAAGCTGCCCGTGCGCGCTCCACCAAGGAGCGTTGTGCAGCCAAGGTAGAGCAGCCGAGCAGGTGCTCCTCCCAAACCTCTCTAGTTGGGATAGGAAAAGGGGATGAGAAAGGGATGGGATTAACTGGGCACGATGCTACGATGTGATATGTGTCGGCGAGCACATGACAGGTCGAGCAGGTGCCATTGATTTCCGGCAAAAAGTGCCTGGCGACCGCCGGACTTATAAAGGTGTTCGTCTGCAGGCGGCGTAGCAGTCGTTCGTCCGCTTTCTCCAAACCGCGTGCGGGGTCCGGGTAGAGGCGGCGCGAAGCCCGGTAATAAGCCAAAATTTCGCGAAAGCGCGTCAGGTTGGTATTGCCAGATTCCGTCTCGGGACATGGAGGGGCAACGGCCCGGACAGGAGAAGCGCGGGCAGCGGCATTTGCCGCCTCGTTGCCGGGCAGGCCCGAGTGGCCTGGGGTCCACACTATACGAATGGGATGAGGGTTAAAGCGCCAAGAGGCTGCCTGTAGTAGGCTAGCCGCCAGCGGAGCAATGGAACCCTGAAGGTACTGAGAACAGGCCGAGCGCGAGTCCGTCAGGATGGTGCGTGAGGCAGGGTGAGAGGCGGCCAAAGCTATGGCAACCTCTTCAGCGTGCGTTACTGTGTCTGCTCGAAAGGAGAGGCCATCTACGTGTTTTCCCTCTGTAATCACGGCAGCCGTGAAGTGACCCGAGGGGGAGGGACCCGAGACGTCCACGTAGAAAACACCAGTACGATCAGAGTGTCGCGTATGAAGGGCCGCGGCGCGTGCTAGTCTACGGCCAGGATGGAGGTCAGGGTTCATATTGCGGGGTAGAGGTTCCACTTATAGCTTTTGACGCCAGAGCTCTGGTACCGGCTGCAGAGGGTCTTGGTCAGATATCGGGTTAAGGCCAAGTCTGTGTAGAAGACGGCGCCCTGAAGGCGTCTGCGACAGTCGATTGATTTGGTTAACGCGATGAGCTTCGCGCATCTCTGCAAAGGTGTTGTGTACCCCCAGAGCCGTGAATCGGCTGTTGGAAGTTGCAATAGGTAGGTCCAGAGCACGTTTGTATACTGAACGAAGAAGGACGTCCAGCTGGTGCTCGTGTCGACGACGCAGGCGAAGGTAAGGCAAGGCGTAGAGGACGCGACTGGTCACAAACGCGTGGGCCAATCGGAGGGACTGAGACCCGCGGAGGCCGCCGCGCTTGGTAGAAACTCGCCGTATCATGCGGCTCACCTGGTCGCTGGTGCGTCTGAGGCCTGCTATTGTGCCCTTTGGATCCAAGGACGATGTGAGGTGAAGGCCAAGAACCCGAATATTTTGCACTGACGGGACGGGCCCGGACGGAAGAAAAATTTGAGGCGGCGGTAGCGGAGAGACTGAAAGAAGAGCCGATTTAGCTGGAGAGCACTCCAGGCCGCATGAACCTGCGTAGGTGTCCACCAGAAGGGCAGCCTTTTGCAGGCGTTCTTCGATTTGCGCTAAGGAGCCGGTGTTGGTCCAGATTGTGATATCGTCCGCATATAGTGCGTGTTGTATTCCCTCGACCTCGCTTAGAAGAGAGGGGAGGTTCATCATCGCCAGGTTAAAAAGCAGAGGAGACAGAACTGCCCCTTGAGGTGTACCCCGCGTGCCTAATAAGTACGGGCCGTGTTCGGTAGAATTAAGGCGAATGAAGGCGGTGCGATGTGATAGAAAGGCGCGAATGTAGTTGAAAGTCTTCTGCCCGCAGTTTGTGGTAGACAGGTTAGTGAGTATAGTGCTGTGTTTGACGTTGTCGAACGCCCCGCGGAGATCGAGAGTGAGCACGGCTTTATCGTTATGGCGCATAGTAGTCGGCTCTATGATATCGTGTTGAAGCTGGAGCAGGACGTCCTGCGCCGACTGATGCGGGCGAAAGCCAAACATCGTGTCGGCAAAGGTGCTCCTGGCCTCCAAGTAGGCTGAAAGGCGTTCGCGAACCATGGTTTCCATGAGTTTGCCTGCGCAAGACGTAAGTGAGATGGGTCTCAGTGCCTCAATACTAACGGACTTTGCCGATTTGGGAATGAATGTCACGACCGATGTGGTCCATTCCGTTGGAAGCGGAGAACCGTCCCATATCGAATTTATAAGCTGGAGTAGCGAGAGGTGTGCTTGGTCGGGAAGATTTGCCAGGAGCGATACTGTGATTCCGTCGCGTCCAGGGGCCGTGCCCCGTCGCATTTTCGTGAGTGCAAATCGTAAATCAGAAAGCGTGTATGGGGCGTCAAGGTCGGTGTTAGGGGCGCCGGAATACGTATGCTGGGCCTGCGGGATCAATTGTGCGGCAGATGTAGCGGTTACAAAGTTCTCGCGCGAGTTCATCCGTAGTGCCCTGAAATGCATGCAGAACACGGTGGAGCTGGCGTTGCGTTTCTCCCCTGGTGGTGGAGGGATCGAGAAGGCTTCTAAAGAGTCGCCACGCACTCTTAGAGCTCATCTGGTTTGCAGCCTTCGAACAGGTGTCTGCCCAGTTAGCATCGGAAAGTTGTGCGGAGTATGCGGCCGCCTCTGCAGTGAGCGCCTCAATGCGAGCGCGAAGTTTCCGATTAAGTTTGTTGCGTTTCCAGCGCCTTATGAGCCCGCGGCGAGCGTGCCAAAGATGTAGGAGGTGTGGATCGATTGCAGGAGTCAAATTAGAGGTTGCAAGGGTGCGAGTGTTCGCTTGTTTCATATGAAGAGCGTATGATGCCCACGCTGCATATTCGGTCGAGGAGAGGCCGGCGGGGAATGGTTGCATTCTGAACTGAGTCCAATCGGTGAGACGGGCTTGGCCCCAGTGTTGGCGCATTTTCTGCCGCGGTGTGAACGAAATGCGGAGTAAAAAGTGATCGCTGCCTAGGTTTTCGCCTAAATTTTCCCATGTAGCATCGCGGATGTGACGGGTGAGGGAGAGGTCGGGGCATGTGTCTCGCGTGACCGAGTTGCCGGAACGTGTGGGTTGTGCCGGATCGGTAAGAAGCGTCAGGCTCAGCGAGGAAATGAGCTCCTTGAGCTCTCTGCCCCGGGCCTTCTCGTAGTGGTAACCCCAGTGAGGGCTGGGGGCATTAAAGTCCCCGACAATCACCAGTGGTTGTCGGGCCGCTATACGCAGTGCCCGATGGAAGAGATGCGCAAACGAAGCCCTCGCAAGGCGAGGGGGACAGTACACGTTTAAGATATGTATTGATGGTTGGTCCCTCCGCTGAGACAGCACTGATATCATGCAGTAGTCGTAAGGAAGATCCAGATCGAGGTCGATCTGTATCGCCGTGTAAGCTTTATGCACGAGGAGGCATGTGGTGGTGCCGCCTACATAGGAGCAGTATCCAGAAAGGGATGGAGCAGGGCCAGATTCTTGGAGCGCCAAGACGGCCGGCTGAGAGCCAAGTGAGCTGAGGAAAAGGGAAAGATGTGAACGCTTTCGCCTGTTCCCGAAGCCTCCAGGGTTCCACTGTATGATCTCGAATTTAGACGCAATGTTTGAACGGGACGTACGATTGGTAGCCATCGTGACTGTCCTAGGTTTTATATTTGGTCCTCCATGTCCCGCTCGGAATCCTCAGAGGCAGGGAGGGGCACGGAGGCCGGATTGTCCGACGGCGGGGTGGTGGTAGCCACCTTACGACGACGCCGTGGAGCTGTACCCTCACTGCTCACCGAGCAGGAGCGGGAACGCGATGCCTTGGGTTGAAACTGGGTGATTGCCCAGGCTTGAATAGCCTGGGTAACCTCTACTACTATGCGTTGGACCGAGAAGCTGGTGAGGAGATGATTAATCGAAGCTTCGACGCGCGTGAGGCGTTCCTCTACGCGCGGGGTTGGCTCTTCGCTAGGGAGAGTTTGGTTAGCGGGCAAGAGAACCTGAGGTGCCCCAGGAGCCTCAAGAGCTTCTGGAGTAGATGTAGCACCGGTTCCGAGTGCTGGAGCACACATGGCTGCTTGAACCGGCGGTTTAATGGGAGTGGACTTAGCACGAGGACTAAGCTTGGACATAGCTGGAGTAGCCGCCTGGACAGAGGAGGCAATACCGGATGGCCTTGCAGTACACTGTTGTTGGGGTTGAAGTCGCTTATTCAAGAGTGCGAGTTGTTTAGTTAAAAGAGAATTTTGCTTTTGAAGTGCCGCAACTTGCTGGCGAAGGGCCGCAAGTTCGGGAGAAGGAGGATCGACAGAAGGGGGTGAGAGAGGCTTAGAAGCAGCTTTCCCTGCCCAACTGCTCACCTGAGGTACCGCCGCTGGTGCTTCGAGCGGTGGGAATGCTTGAGAGTCGGCGTGGAGTGGTGGAGCCGAATGATGCAGGTTTGTGCTGCTGTCTGGCTGTGACGAACATGAGGTGGTCCCTCGAGGAGATGTTGAGGGCTGCTTGCGTTTCCGATATTTTCGGTATTTTGCCGTGCAGCCACTGGTCCCAGTCTCATGGCCGCCGTGGCAGAGGAGGCACTTGGGGTGGCAGTCGTGGGCATTGAGACCTGCAGGTGCGGGGGTTCCACATTTGGCACACTGGGTTGGAGCGGCGTGATGGCACTGAGGTGGTCGATGACCGATGGTACCGCACTTGGTGCATACAGGGACCGTTTTCTTATAGGCGCGGATATACGTCGCCACGCAGTGGTAGAAGAGGAAGCGGGGTAACTTCGTGCCCTCGAAAGTCACCACCGCCGCCGCGGAATCTCCTAGTTTGCGGACCGCAAGGATAGTACCTTGAGGCCAATACAGTTCAGACTTTATCTTTTCAGGGCTTTCAGCAGGGTTTACATTGATGACGCCCTTGCATGTATCCCCTGGTGCCTTGGCGTGGCCTCGAACGGGCAGCTGCTGATCCCCCACTTGCAGCTGGAAGTCCCCGAGGAGTCGCTGTGCCATAGGCAAAATGGTGGTGCTACAGACCAAGATGTTCTGTTCCCAGATTGGCCACACTTGAATTTGCGTGGTAGTCCGGTCGCCGAGGTAGCTGCGGATGGCGTCGCCCGCGCGATCGGCCGGGACAAATGTGCGTAGCTCGCAGGGAACGCGAGGTTTCAGCACTACGATGTAGTCGTCGCGAGAGAGGCGAGGAGTTTGACGCGGACGCCACATGCGTTGCTTCGCTGGCTGCGAGGACGGAGCAGAGGTAGGCACACCGCCGGAGGGATGGCGCGCCGGCGTTCCTTGCAAGGCTGGGGAATGGTGGCCCGCCGTGGCGTCTCGTTGTTGTTGAGACGCAGACTTCGATTTCGCTTGCTTGCGTTGCCACAGTTTCACCATGTCGTCGAGGTATTCATCTTCTGATGGCATAGTGTTTTCGGAGGATGAAATCTCCATGGACAGCATTTGGCTTGAGGTAGGATCATAGCCCGTAACTACGTTAGCGGCCGCCATCGCCGGGCTGAGAGGCCTTAGCGAGGGGGCGTTGTAGCCGGGAGTGAAGGACGTCCCTCAAGTTGTAAAAACTGGACCCACCTGGACGAAGGTGTTGTCTAGGCGAAGCGGAGAACTTGGCGGTGACGATAAATCCAAGTTTCAGGGGTACCAAGGTGGATGTCCGCAGAAATAGCAGAAAATCTACGGAGGCGATGTGGAGTGCGTCCGTCACCATCGAGCGCTCGCAGCGCCCCCCTGCTCACTCGTGCGCCTGCCTGAATCTCGGCATTTTCTGTTCCCAGATCACTAGTGCCTTTTGCCTCTGCAATCTTAAGCTGAAGTCGCAAGCGCTCAAGCTCACTTTCTTGGCTTTCCGCTTCTTCTTTGCGCCTGACGGTTTCTCTTTCAAACATAAGGCGCTCTCTCTCTGGACTTCGCTGGCCCGCTCGTCTCGAGTGCGCTCTGGGCCCTTCTGATGGGAAGGCGCGTCTGTACGCTCTCGTTGCGATGTACTTCTCTTGCAGATATGTAAATTAAACGCACCTTCTACTTGTTCGTGAGACGCGTCGCAAGAGTCGTCCTTCGCCGGATCCTGGGTGGCAGCCTCAACCCCTCCCCGGGCATATCAAGAGGTAGTCTAGATACTTAGAACACGTAACCGAAGTGTAAAGCATTGCATGTAGCTGGCAGGCACTTTCAAATCTCTCTTAAAAGACGGCTAAAAGGTGCTCAGTCTTTGTGGTCTAGTCACTTCACGGATGGCTCATATTTGAAGTGACGCGGGCGGACAGTGGGAAAGCGAGAGCATAAAGAATTAGCAAATAATTGTGCCACCCTCGCTGCAAGTGGTAACGAGGGTAATACACTAAACAACAAAACATACATACGCAAAGTGCACTGAATTGCCACTAACTCGGCAGATGAGGCGCTTCTATATAGTGGCCACAGCAGCTACATTTTTTATGGCGGCGAAATGCTAGAATCGATGTTTCCAGACTTATGCGCACCCACAAGAATACCAGATGGTTATGATTTCCGGAGCTCTGGCACTACGACGGCACTAAAGTATATATTGTAATTTTTGGTATGCAAAAACCTCGAGAAGTCATATAATTAAGCACTTGAATTCATAAAGTTTGCTCAATTACCTTTTTGGTTAGAGTGCGGCTCTCCAGCTCACTTCAGCCAGTGGGCTGCAGCCACTAAACCACTTCCGCGAATGCAGGGCAGTCGAAATGCTTGAATAAAAAAAAGGGGCGAGGGGTATTGAACAAGATATCAGCCTTGATGTTGCCATTTGAAAGAACCCGCTGCATGTTTCTTCATAGGCGTCCATTGTTCAGGGGATATTGAGTCAGGCTTCGAAAAGCATCGACAGGAATCTGCAATGTGACTGAAATCTCGACACCTGAAATATAAACTTTTTTTTCCACTGTGATATTTCAACGTACGGTGACCACAATGTTTCCTAACAAAAAAGATTGATTGAGGCCAGTCATGTTTATATAGCTCATGGGCATGTTCTTTAGGAAAAAATATGTGGGACGAAGACAGTCATGTGCGGTGCGGGTCACTAGAGACCGGTTTGTGGGCCGTGTGCCTGTGATCTCTTGACTGGAGGTTACACTCGTGAAGTCACGTAGCCGGTTAATAAACATTATGACTTACTCAAAACAGAAGAAAGCAAAATTAATAGAAAAGGCGCGAAATGAAATTACGTTGAAAGTACAGTGCAGTCACCTGGAGGGCTTGTTGGAGGCCGCAACCAATGCACGCCGGCCCGGCCGCTCTCAAATCATACACCACGTTCAAGAAGCTCGGCCTGGTAGAAACATTCACTGACATCAATGGGTGGCGAACTGCGGCAGTGCTACTGAACGTAATGATGGCAAGCCTCTTCGATTCATCCGCAATGTCTTGGACGTATCGTTTTGCTGCTTCCTTCAGGAATGACATCCGATTATTGCCCTGCAACATCCACAGAATACGCTTGTGAAGTTATTGATGCTTCTCCGCCGTTTTACATCTGCACTCACAAAGACCCTGATGTTTGCACTTATACGAAGTTCAAGTGGGTACATGCATGGATAAACGCACATCGCTCTCGTTTAATCGGAGCCCCTCGTTCCCACGTCCTGGTGCTTGCTCCGACGCGTGCTCTGATTGAGGCAGAAGTGACGGCAAACAAACGTGGCACTGGAGCGGGATGCTGCACCAGAGTGCCTGAAGCGAACGCTACCCGAGGCAGGTGGCAACAATGCGTGCTTCAAGCGGGACACAGCAACAAGCTTTGCGACCACAAAGCAGCTATAATGAAGGGCGCACGGAAGCCACGTCTCACTATCATATTGTCACGGGGTCGTGACGTGGCCGAAGACAGGACACTTTGTGTTGGAATTTAACTGTTTATCTAGGCGAACCTGTGCCCGGTAAACGGAAAATCCGATTAGAGTAGCAGTCTTGGACTGATAGCGGCGAACAGAGCGTCGGCCGTCGATCAACTACTACCACAAGCGTCGAAGTGCGTCGGCATTTATACTCTTGCCATCGACTGTTCTACCGTTATCGCTGGCGGTGGCGTAGGTTCCAGACTACTCTGTACAGTTCGCAGAGTGGGCGTGATCTAATCGAAGTGATCTACTAAAGTCCGGAAGCTTCTCGAAAACTGCAGGCGCGGTTTGCGCTGAGAATAAATTGTGTAGTGTTTTGGGGCGATAAAGAAACTTGAGAAATAGAACGTGGCATTGCCCTTCTCTGAAAAAGGTATCGTCCCGATGCTTTAACTAAAATGAAGGTACAATAATAATGCAAAAAAGTACAATAAATAAATTAAGATACATTATTAATACAAAAAACACTGTTTCAGTTTGTTAACGCGCATGAAACGGCTTGAGGCGCGCGACATGGACGACTTCAGGTGGCGATCAACGTCGTTGAGAGTTCGTGATGCCATTGGGAACAACCTCGTAATCAAGTGGGCCGAGACGTCGAACCAGCCTGTACGGTCCGAGGTACCGTCACAGAAGCTTTTCACTTAGTCCACGTCGGCGTATCGGCGTCCACACCCAAACACGTTCACCTTGCTGGTATTCCACGAAGCGTCATCGAAGATTGTAACGGTGGCTGTCAGTCGTCTGTTGATTCTTGATACGGAGACGCGCGAGTTGTCGGGCTTTTTCGGCGCGTTGGAGGTACTCACTCACATCGAGGTTTTCTTCGTTGGTGACGTTGGGTAACATGGCATCGAGCGTCGTTGCCGGGCTCCTTCCGTAGACCAATTTGTATGGAGATATCTGCGTCGTCTCCTGCACCGCCGTGTTGTATGCGAAGGTCACGTACGGAAGAATGGCGTCCCACGTCTTGTGTTCGACATCGACGTACATTGACAGCATGTCGGCGATTGTCTTGTTTAGCCGCTCGGTGAGACCGTTGGTCTGTGGGTGGTACGCTGTCGTCCGGCGGTGGTTTGTGCGGCTGTATGCCAAGATCGCTTGAGTTATGTCGGCAGTAAATGCCGTTCCTCTGTCGGTGATAAGGACCTCCGGGGCGCCGTGACGTAGGACAATATTTTCGATGAAGAACTTAGCTACCTCGGATGCACTGCCTTTTGGCAGGGCTTTTGTCTCGGCGTAGCGGGTGAGGTAGTCGGTAGCTACCACGATCCATTTGTTTCCAAAGCTGACGTCGGGAACGGCCCCAGTAGGTCCATACCAATCTGCTGGAAAGGTCGGCGAGGTGGTTCAATTGGCTGCAAAAGTCCTGCTGGTCTTGTCGGTGGTGTCTTGCGTCACTTACAGTCCCGGCATGTCCTCACATAACGAGTGACGTCGGTGGTAAGACGTGGTCAATAGTACCTTTCTTGTATCCTCGCGAGCGTGCGAGAAACACCGAGGTGCCCTGCTGTCGGATCGTCGTGCAGGGCCTGCAAGGAGTTCTGGTCGCAGAGCTGAAGGCACCACAAGGAGGTACTTGGCTCGAAGCGGTGAAAAGTTTTTCTTTTGGAGAAGACCGTTTCGCAGGAAGAACGACGCAAGTGCGCGCTTGAATACCTTCGGAACTTCGGTGGTCCTGCCTTCGAGGTATCTATTAGGGCATTAAGTTCCGGGTCGGCCCACTGTCGTTCAGCGAAGTCGTCGGTAGTTATTGTTCCCAAGAAGTAGTCGTCATCCGGGTCGTTGGGTGGTGGTTGGTCGACAGTCGGCATCGGAGTGTTTCTTACCGGACTTGTAAACGACGGTAATGTCACATCCTTGAAGTCTCAGGCTCCATCGTGCGAGGCGACCTGAAGGGTCCTTCAAGGTGGCTAGCCAACACAAGGCGTGGTGGTCACTCACAACTTTGAAGGGCCTGCCGTAGAGGTAGGGGCGAAATTTCGACGTAGCCTAGATGATGGCGAGGCATTCCTTTTCTGTTGTGGAATAATTGGCTTCTGCTTTGGATAGCGATCGGCTGGCGTAACTAATATCCCTTTCAAGTCCATCAGCCCTCTGCACAAGAATGGCGCCAAGACCTACGCTGCTTGCGTCAGAGTGTATTTCTGTCTCGGCGAATTCGTCAAAATGGGCAAGTAACGGAGGCGTCTGGAGGCGATGTTAAGGCTCCTGGAAAGCGTGTTTCTGCGGTGTTTCCCACTTGAACTCCACGTCGGCCTTGGTAAGGTTAGTGAGAGGATCGGCGATGCGGGCGAAGTTTTTCACGAACCGCCTATAATAGGCGCACAGACCCAGAAATCGGCGCACCGCCTTCTTGTCAGTGGGGGGCGGGAAGTCGGCGATGGCAGCTGTTTTCCGTGGATCGGGACGAACTCCAGACTTGCTAATAACGTGCCCCAGAAACAAAAGCTCCTCGTACGCAAATCTGCACTTTTCTGGCTTCAGTGTGAGTCCGGACGTCTTGGTGGCTTTAAGTACAGCTTCAAGGCACCGAGGCTGCTCGTCGAAACTCTAACTGGTATTCTAATAAATAAATAAATAAATCCTGCCCGTACTGTATCCATAACGCGTTGAAACGTTGCAGGCGCTGAGCAAAGACCGAAGGGCATCACCTTAAACTCGAAGAGGCCGTCCGGTGTTATAAACGCCGTCTTCTCTCGGTCTCTTTCGTCGACTTCGATTTGCCAATGGCCAGTCTTGAGGTCCATTGACGAAAAGTACTTGACGCTATGGAGCCGATCAAGTGCGTCGTCTATTCGTGGGAGAGGATACACGTTCTTTCTTGTGATTTTGTTCAGGCGGCAATAATCGACGCAGAAACGTAGGGTCCCATCCTTTTTCTTTACTAACACCACGGGGGACACCCATGGACTTTTGGACGGCTGGATGATGTCATCCCGCAGCATTTCATCAACTTGTCTCTTCATTGTTTCACGTTCTCGCGTCGAAACCCTGTACGGACTCTGACGGAGTGGTCTGGCATTTTCTTCGGTTATGATGCGATGTTTCGTGATTTGGGTCTGCCGAATTTTTAGTGACGATGAAATGCAATATTCATATTGCAGGAGCTAGGCCTTGAGCTGTTCTTGCTTATGGTTCGGAAGTCTGGGATTGACGTCGAAAGCTGTGAAGGGGGCTTGGTTCCTCTGAGCAGGTTCCGCATTATCGGTGAGGGCGAAAGCACTGGTGGCGTCCACAATTTCTTCGATGTATGCGACCGTTGTTCCTTTGTTCACATTTTTGTACTCATTGCTCAAAATTCGTGAGCATAACCGTTGCTTTGCCTCCCCGCAGCTCTACAATTCTTCTTGCGGCGCAAATATTTCGGGTGACCAACAGATGCTGACTGCCTTCAACGACGCCTTCCAAGTCAGGTGATTTAGGAGCGCCGACTGAAATAATGATGCTGGAGCGAGGCGGAATGGTGACTTGTTCTTCCAGCACATTCAAGGCATGGTTTCCTGACGGCGTGCGTGGCGGTAGTGCTTCTTCTGTGGATAACGTTATCGACTTTGTTCTTAGGTTGATGACAGCCCCATGGAGGCATAAGAAGTCCATACCAAGGATGACATCTCTCGAGCAACGCTGTAGAACTACGAAGTCTGTAGGATAAATAAGGCCGTTAATGGTGACTCTCGCTGTGCAGATTCCTGTAGGCGTTACGAAATGACCTCTGGCTGTGCGGATTTCAGGGCCTTCCCAAGCTGTCCCAACTTTTTTTAACCTCGTGGCGAACGACCCACTGATGACGGAATTGTCGGCTCCAGTATCGACGAGAGCGGTCACACTGTGGCCATTGATAAGAACGTCGAGGTCGCTAGTTCGCCGTCTCTCATTACAGTTAGGGCGTGGCGTAGGGTCACGGCTGCGTCGGCTTGTTCCGCTGCTTCCATGTTGCGTCGTCAGGCCACCTTTGGTAAGTGAGCTGTCACCGTCAGGGCTTTGCCAGGTTGGCGTTGTGTTCGGAAAGCTCCATCGCGTCGTCGTCGGAGGAGGAAGGATCTTCGGTAGTTCGTCACACAGCAACCGCACCTCCATCGGTTGCTGCCCTTAGTTTCCCGGATACGGGCTAGGAGACCAGGCCCCGCGTTGGGCCAGAGTACTGCCGGTGGTGCGGCGACATGCGGCGGCTAGGCGACGGCGAACGGGAAGGACTTCGTGGTGTCCATTGAGTTCCTGTCATGGTCGTCGGCGATGTTACGTGGCCGTTCTCCTGACTGTGGATGCGGTGCATTGACGGCGAAGCCACGCAGTCCCATCTGTCGGTTACTGGCAACGGTCAGTATGTGTGTCCGGCCACGCCGCAGTGGTAGCAGAGCGGGCGGTTGTCAGGGGTGCGCCAGACGTCAGTCTTCCTCGGCGTACTGCGCTGGGCCGCTGGCGAACGGTAGGACGTCGGTGGGGGTGGTGGCGTCTGGCGACGAAAGTGCGATGGGGCAGCGTTTTGGCGTGCGCGTAGAGGAGGGGTGTGGCGGCTTGCTGCAGCAGCATATCTCATGGCTTTCAGCTGAGGCTCTTAAGACTGAGGAACACCCAGCGATTGCTGGATCTCCTGGCTTACGAAGTTCGCCATAGATTCCACGTGAGGCTGCGCTGAAGGAAGTAATTTCCGCCGCTCTTCTTGCACGATCGCTCGGATCGTCTCACACAAGTCAGTGGTTCCAAGCCCTTGAATGCCGGCGTAGCTTGTAGACGAGAAGCTACGGTTATATTGCCGCGTGCGCATGTCGAGCATCTTCTGTAACGTAGATGCTTCTTAAATGAATTCGGCGACCGTCTTAGGCGGGTTTCTGATCAGCCCGGCGAAGAGTTCCTGGTTTACTCCTCGCATGAGCAGACGGACCTTTTTCTCCTCGGACATGTCGGAGTCAGCGTGGCGGAAAAGTTTTATCATGTCTTCCGTGAATAGCGCCACGTTTTCGTTTGGCATCTGCAAGCGGATTTCGAGAAGAGCTGCGGCCTTCTCCTAGCGCACCACACTTGCGAAAGTGGTGAGGAACCTGGCGCGAAAGACTTCCCACGTTGTAAGGTTTCACTGTTGATTCTCGAACAAGGTCCGAGCAGCATCTTCTAAGGCGAAATACACATGCCGGAGCTTGTCATCATCTGTCCAGTCATTGAAAGCGCCGACGTGGTCAAACCTTTCGATCCAGCTTTCCGGGTCTTCAAGTGGCGAACCGCGGAAAGGTAGCGGCTCTTTGGGTTGTCACGGAGCAGGAGTGGTGCAGGCTGCACGGGGTGGTCATGGTTGCAGTAGTTGATGTCGGGATCCGGGTCTGCCTGGCTGCTTCAGAAAGGGGCCCGTACTCCGGTTGTAGTCCCCTCTGCCGGCGGCTTGTTAGCTGTTCAGGGTTAGCGTCCGTGTCTTCTTTGCCGCTTGGGCTGGAGTCGCGGCTTGAAGGGGGCGTCCGGAACATCAAAGAAGCAGAACCTCCACCAGATGTCCCGGGGTCGTGACGTGGCCGAAGACAGGAGCCTTTGTGTTGGAATTTAACTGTTCACTTGGGTGAGCCTGTGCCCGGTAAACGGAAAATTCGATTACAGTAGCATTCTTGGACTGATAGCGGCGAACGGAGCGTCAGCCATTGATCAACTACTACCACAAGCGTCGAAGTGCGTCGGCATTTATACTCTTGCCATCGAATGTTCTAGCGTTATCGCTGGCGGTGGCGTAGGTTCCAGATTATTCTGTACAGTTCGCAGAGTGGGCGTGATCTTATCGAAATGATCTACTAAAGTCCGAAAGCTTCTCGAAAACTGCAGGCGCGGTTTGCGCAGAGAATTAATTGTGCAGCGTTTTGGGGAGATAACAAAACTTGAGAAATATAACGTGGCAATATACGTATAATAAACATCACGTTATGTATATACCGTGTTTGTCAAGTCCTTCCATGACGATCGAGTGGGCAAAATGCATGGAGGATTCAGGTTTACCGATGTACCTCCGGAGATTCACCCTATCATCACCATTCAATTCGTAGATATGCTGTGAGTCTTTTTACGCATCTTAAGCTCGGGGCAGTGTCCATTCTGCGGCGTCCGCACCCATACCGCGCACACACAGCTCTCTCATTCTACTCAGGTGTGCACTCTTTCTACCTTTTCCTTTATGCAGATGTGTGCGCTCTCCTCCTACCCTTTGCGTTTCTCCGCCACAGGTGCTGCGCCGCAAATCGTTGACCTCCTACGAGAGAGATATGTTCGGAGCGGCACTTTTCGTTTTAAAGCCACTTATACTCTGTTTCACACATCATGTGCTACGTTGCGGAAGCTAGTGAGACTTCTTGCAGTCGATGCGTTCTCAACAAAAAGTAGTACGATGTTCTTACCCCCAAATAATTTTATTTTTATTTCGTTATTACAGCGAGAAGTAATAGAAGGTGTTATGTGCCTTACAGACAAAAACGCCGTTGAACATCTGTTAATACAGCGAAAGCTGTTATGACATCAGAACCCGGGTCACGTGCGGTCGGAAATGCAGCCCATCGGAAATGCAGTCGCCGCCGCCGGGATTTGATCCCGTGACCTGCGGGTCAGCAGCCGAGTACCTTATCCACTAGACCACCACTGCGGGGCAGCCGCTCTTCTGTCTCTTGGGTCTAGTGGCTAAGGTACTCGGCTGCTGACCCGCAGGGCGCGGGTTCGAATCCCGGCTGCGGCGGCTGCATTTCCGATGGAGGCGGAAATGTTGTAGGCCCGTGTGCTCAGGTTTGGGTGCACGTTAAAGAACCCCAGATGGTCTAAATTTTCGGCGCCCTCAACTACGGCGTCTCTCATATTCATATAGTGGTTTTGGGACGTTAAACCCCACATATCAATCAATTCTATCTGTTGCTGTGGCTGTGCTGCGAGTTCCGTGCACGATTGCTGTTTTTTTTTTGTGGCTTGGTGTTCGCGTGACGTCACAACCAGGCTCTCTACTCTGGGTACGTCACATGGGTGGCCACCTGGACTGGCCACCAGTGTCAGTAAGGGATAAAACACTAAAGGGCCATTCGGTACCCGCATTCTTTTGTGCTCGGCCCGCTTTTTTTCTGTTGGGCCGTCGCGCCAAATGGGAGCACAAATAAACGTCAGGGTGAACCGGCCCTAATCATATCGCAAGCGAGCGACCACGACACGCGCAAAGTTATACGTTTTGCTGGCCGAACTTCTCGCAAAGCTTCCCCAGCGTTGCACCTGATGTATGAAATGGAGTATAGAGCCACTAAAATATAACCCTCGCTCACTCGTCCGCTCTCTCTCTGGTACACCGGTAGACGAAGCAAGTGTCGCGGTGCAATATAAAGTGCGCGTTCGCTGTGCTACCGCCCTTCTTTACGCCACGGTCGTACACGTTGCAGATTACACATCACAGCAGGCGTTGCGCCGCGTAGGTTGAAGACGTTCACGGCTGTCGTGCTCTTCTGTAGCATGCATGGTCGAGTGACGCCCGCTCTCAGAATCTTCATGTATTCGCTCTCACTTCTTACGTTAAACGTGGTCAGGAACATTTCCAACGAGACGAAGTCGCCTCTCTCGGCTGCTTCGTGCATGGTTTCGTAGTGATTTTCAGGTGTTGCTTTACTGTCGCTTTCTCGACGGTAGAAGCGTCGTTGGCAAGCGGAGTTTTACGGTGCACCAGGGCCGGATTTTTGACTGAGATGAACGACGCACCCCCCCCTCCCCCGCGATGTTTTCGGATCCCACTATGGTGGCCCGTAGGTGGACATGATTTGAATTTTTTTGTATAAAATACCTGGTGTTTCCAGTTTTTTCAGTGGTCTTATAAGGGAGCCGGATAACCATATTGTATGAAATATCTGGTGTTTCCAATTTTTTCAGTGGTCATATAAGGGAGCCGGATAACCATACAGTATGTCTTGTTTTTAGCTCGTTAACTTCCAAGACAATTTCGTCTTCCAGCATCACTGGGCACTTGTAGCGCAGTCAATTTTTAGATGCGGAAGCATCTTATACTCGCGCCTTGTAGTGCGCCGTCCGCGCCGTCCGCGCCGTCCGCACCGCTTCTCGAACATTCGACAGCTGACGCGCGCGCATGCGCCGTCGCGCCGTCGCCCACTCTTTCATCATCTGTGCATCCCTTCCTCCTCTACACACCGCGCGCGCTTCACTCCTCCACCATCTGTGCACCCTTCCTCCTCTACACACCGCGTTCGACATCTACAATTCTCCTGATTCTCCAGTGGACGCGCATGTGGCGTCGCGCTTCGAGAACATTCAACAGCTGACAGTGCATGCGCCGTCGCGCTGCATATATACTCAAGGTCGGCGCTCGCTCGCTCAGTTGCCGCTCGTCGGTTGGTTTGTACGGCGCGTCGACGTCCAAGGTCGCGGTGAAATGAATTCCAACGAATCCACAAACACAATGATCGACGTCCCTTCGACCAGCGCCGCCCTTTCGCATACGTGTGTACGTGTTCACTCATTTAACACCCCCTCCTACAACCACGTTAACCAATTTAGCCATCGACCCAAGTAAGTCACAATTTAACACCCCATTTCACAACCACGTTAACCAATTTAGCCATCGACCCAAGTAAGTCGCACATTAACACCCCGCTAACCAATTATATGCTCCGCATCCTCCTCAGTGTTCCCCCGAGGGAAGCTGCGGGCAATTTTTTTTATCACGTGACAACTAAGACGTCATCCCAGACAAAAAAAAACCAACATTGCTCATCTACCTAACAGTATGCGTAGTTGAATGCTTTCGCGGAACCGTGGAATCTTGGCAAAGGACTCACGCAGATGCTTGCATTGATTGTGTAGTACAACGAAGCTGTGTGGCTAGAAGCTTTACATTTTTCGAATCTGCGAACAAATCACTAGTTTTGTCAGGCTTTCCAATAGCGGTTGTGTACAGTCAGCCGTATTACACACTCGTTACCAGTACACATGAGCACCTCCATGCAAACCAAGAAGTTATTGAAGAACATAAAGATATCAAGCCGTGGTCGTTTCGTGCACATACGGCCATGTTTATGATGGTGGCCTTTCCTACGAGAACATTCTTGTGATGCATCAATCTACAAGATAACTTTCTTTAAGGGGCGAAGCTCCTTATGATCTAGGGCCATCCCTCGCCCATCCGGCGTACCCAGTTGCGTCTCTCTTATCATGCAATAGATGGCGCTGTTCCACAGCTGATAGACGAAACCTCGAGATAATTTCAGGCGGTTCAAACAATGTCTTAAATGAAGATACAGCAGGACTAGCAACCACACTGGTGAAAGGCGTCGATGACATGCGCGCCACTTCTCCTAAGGTGCAGGTAGTGATATGCACGACACCGGAGGTACCGGTGCATGATAGCAACCTGCAAAGAGCGGTTGTAAACGCAAACCAAGAGATATGGCGGATGAGTCGAGAGAAAGGCTTTAAGGTCGTGGAAATAAGCAGAGAGGTGCATAGGTGGGGTGGTTTTCAACAAGACAGAATTCACTTCGATGGGCGGCTAGGTCATGAGGTGAGTTGGCGACTTGCAGGACGCGCAGTAGCTTTTTTTGGGGAGCAAGCGAGCCCTTCGGGGTGCAGGATAGCTAGTAACGAGGAAAACAACCAGGGAGACTCTTCGACAGGTGGTATGGACAGATACGATTCCAAAGTGGCACCAATATCTAAGATAGGTAGA
Organism: Rhipicephalus microplus; assembly: GCF_013339725.1. Lineage (NCBI taxonomy): Eukaryota > Metazoa > Arthropoda > Arachnida > Ixodida > Ixodidae > Rhipicephalus > Rhipicephalus microplus. The sequence goes on along the minus strand of NC_051167.1, from coordinate 99,892,849 downwards.
GTCCGGGGCATACGTAGACGTAGCCACGAGCGCCGAGCCAATTCAGACATAGGGTATATTAACATGCAGGGTGGTAGGAACAGGCTGTATTGGGAAGAGATAGAAGAACAGCAAAGGGAAGAGAGGCCGATGGTATACGGTTTTGTAGAAACACATCTCAGGGACATGGAACAACCTCCGAACAATCTGGACTACGCGTGGGAATATTGTGATAGAACAGAAGGCAGCAGAAAAGGGGGTGGTATTGGGGCCTTCATTCATAAAAGTAAAGACTGGCAAAGGTTCAAGCAGGAGTGCAAGGAACATTTATGGCTAAAAGGGAAAGTGGCAGGTCAAATAACACTCCTTGGTTTCGTCTACTTGTGGACGGGAGCAAAGGCCAGAGAGGAAAACCAGGCAGTGGTAGAGTGTATATCAAAGGACATTCAGGAGTTAGGAAGAGAGTGCGAGATAATTATACTAGGAGACATGAATGCGCACATAGAAGATATAGATGGGTATACCGACCCGACAGGCAAAATGATCATGGATATGTGTGAAAGGCTTGATTTGATCATTTGCAACAGTGCCTAGAAGTGTGAAGGGCAAATAACATAGGAGGTAGGAAGGCTGCAGTCGACGATAGATTATGCACTGATGTCACATGGGATGTATGATAAGCTCAGGGGAATGCGCATAGATGAAGGTGGCTCCAGAAGTCTGGGTAGTGATCCCAAACGTATCAAGCTAAGTTTTGGAAGAGTAGTGAAAGTGGGAAGGAGACAAGATGAGCAACTACAGGAGAATTTTCATCCAGAAAGGCAAATTGAGATAGCCACTAAACAAATTGAGAAAGTAATCACGGAGGATAATAAGACAGTGTGGAGATACACGAATCTAATTAGACTCTTTTAGCTAAAGCTTGCTAAGACACGTGAAAAGTCACCCCGGAAAAGAAGACACAAACCCAAGAGTTGGTGGGATGAGGAAGTTAAGAGAGCCATAGCAGAACGTCAGGAAGCCTCTAAGGAGCACAGACATGCTAAGCAGTGGGGTGAACCAACAGATGATGTTGAAAGAAAATGGGAAACCTTTTAAGCTGTAGAAGGGATGCATCCCTTCTGATCAATGAAAAGATTAGAAGAAAGGGAGCTCAGTGGCTGGCAGAAGTACATAAAAAAGATAGAAAGACAGCTGCGAAATTTTGGAACCATCTAAGCTCCGTAAGAAATTAGACGAGCCTAGAGCAGAGTTTTATAACTACAGCCCAAGGTGCCAGGCTAGAAGGGGACGAAGCTATTGAATATATAAGAACAAGGGTGACAGAAAAATTTCAACAAAGAAGTACTTTATGCACCACAATAGACAAGAATGAATCAAGTGGTGCAATGGCTCCATTTTCACAACGAGTGTGGGAAAGGGCTGAGAAAATGGTTCCTAGTAGTACATCAACAGACCCAGATGGCATTCCAATTATGCTGATAAAGACATTAGGTCCGAAGGCTAAGCAGGCTTTGAGAGAGGCAGCGAGCAAAATAATAATCCATGGTAAAGTTCCCGATGGATGGAAACTTAGCAGGATGAGCGTGATCTATAAAGAAAAATGTACAAAGCGGACATAAACAACTACCATCTTGTAACAGTGACTTCAGTGGTCTAGAGGCTGGCGATGCAGATTAAAAAGGAAAGACTGCAGGCATAGATAGAGGATGAGGGGGTGCTGGGGGAACTGCAGAATGGGTTTCGGAAACACAGGAGGTCGGAAGACAATCTGTTCTCACTGACGCAGTGCTTCGAAATAGCAGAAAAGGAACACCGGCCCCTGTGGCTAGCATTTTTTGGATATCAAGGGAGCGTACGATAGCGTGGTTCAAGAGGAATTGTGGGGAATACTGGACACACTAGGCGTGGAACATGTAGTCACTAATCTTTTAAAGGATAACTATAAAGGTAACAAGGTAGTTATAAAGTGGGAAAAACAGGTATCCAAGCCTGCAGAGGTAAAACGGGGGCTTAAGCAGGGGTGTACCCTGTCACCCTTATTATTCATGATGTACCTACAAGGATTAGAGGCAAAGTTAGAGGGAAGTGGACTGGGCTTCAACCTCTCTTTAGTCAAACAAAGAAAACTCATTGATCAGGCACTACCAGCATTAATGTACGCAGATGATATATGCTAATGGCCAACAATAAGGAAGATTTGCAGAGATTGATGGACATCTGTGGTAATGAGGGAGATAGGTTAGATTTTAGGTTCAGTAAGAAAAAATCAGCAGTAATGAATTTCAATGACAACGGAGGTAGTGAGCTTAGACTACAGGAGGTCACGCTAGAGATAACAGATAAATACAAGTATCTGGGCGTATGAATAAGCAATGGGACTTAGTACCTGAGGGAACCCGAAATATACGTGACGACTAAAGGTAACAGGAATGCAGCAGTGATGAATTACAATAGTATGATGTGAGAAGAATATGGAAAGGGGTCATGGTTCCTGGGCTGACGTTCGGCAATGCGGTCTTGTGCATGAGATGAGAAGTTCAAGCAAGGTTAGATATTAAGCAACGTAGAATAGGTTGGCCTGTCTTAGAAGCTCACGGGATCACACTAAATCAGGGAGTACAAGGTGACATGGGTTGGACATCATTTGAGAGCAGGGAAGCTAGCAGCAAGATAAAATTTGAGAAGCGATTGAGAGAAATGGGGGAGGAGCGTTGGGCTAGGAAGGTTTCCAGCTACTTGTCTGTGAAGAATGTCGATACAAAATGGAGGAAGCAAAGCGAACCAGAAAATTGATGGGTAAATACTTAGAAAACAGCAGGGAGAAAACCAAAAAGAACTATTGGTTAAGAAGAAGGTGAAGGAAACGGAGACTGACATGTGGAGAATCGGCATGATTAGGAAGTCCGCAACAGAGATCTATCAAACTTTTAAGCAGGAAATCGCCAAGGAAAGAATCTATGATAATACTCGGGGTAGTTCTCTACGGTTTGAAGCCAGGACGGGAGTATCGCGAACCAAGACATATCGGGCCAAATACGCAGGGGTAGACACGGTATGCAGTGCGTGTGGAGAGGAGGAAGAAACTGCTGAATACCTGATAATGGTCTGTAAAGGGCTTCACCCTATAGTTCAGGATGATGGCCCAGAGTTTTTCAAAGCACTGGTGTTTAGGGACAGGGAGGGCAAAATAGACATTAGGCGGGTAGAATAAACTAGACGGAGGTTATTTGATTGGTGGCTAAAGTCAAGGCACGAGTGAAAATTAAACCCTTCACTGCAAAGTACCAGTCGTCAACTTCACTATTTAAAGAAAAAAAGATAAATCTTGTTGTTGGTTAACTGAGTAATATGGCTAGGTGGCGTTAGCCGCCGCCCGATCTAAAGGGTACAGCCACATCAATCCATTCATCCATCCAGCCGTTATTGCCATTTCTCGTTTAGTTTCCTAGATGGCGCTGTCCCTTAGAGATGTGTATATTACGGCAGTTGGGTGAACGGACACTACATGGTGTTGAAGGTGCCGCTCCTTTTCGATTGGCTGCTTCGCGGGGCTCCACCGATGCGGCCGTCACCTCTCATTCCCCTGGATCGTCACCATACATGTCGGTTCGCGAGCGTGGTGCCGGGCGGATCCCGAGACGATGCACGCCAACGACGCTACTGCAAAACACCGCAACGTGAAGCGGACCCCGAATGCGAGAGCGCGAAGCGGCGATATTCTCGGAGTTTCGTTGAGCCAGTTTCTTGGAGAAGCTCCAGAAGTTTTTCCGAAAAACTTCTGGAGCTTCACTCGTTTTACCATAATTCATTCCGTAGAGATGATGTAATGTTGTTTTCTCCCGAGTTGTCTTTCAGCTCTAACCCGTAGGAGAGCTCAGAGTAGCCGAAGATGTTTTTACGTTGCTATACGTTTGTGCACAGTTGACGTATATTCTGGCAGGTTCTTCAAGCGTATTTTTCGTAAAGGTGACATCACTTACTTTCATCCTGCGTGAGAGGTCAAGAACCAAGACAACCCGCGGGGGTAAATCGTCTCTGTGCTGCGTCTCCTCGAACGTCACTTCGATGGTCTTGGACATGTTGGCTCGGGCGAGGCTGCAACAACAATGGGAGAGTGCCCAATTGAGAGAAATATTCCTTTGTATTCCCTAAAGGGTTAAGGCTTGAGCATTTTGGTTTGTCGCTGCATAATCACCCTTACCCTCCTCCTTACCTTGTTGTACACTGGTGCACTGCACGGGCCCACCCCGTCCCACAGGCCGGGACAGGCTCGGGCCTGAGCCAGACACGTATTAGGCACGGGTCTTATACATATCGGTATAATGACGTGTGTACGCCGTTTGGCTTTGTTGTTTGGACGAAATATTAAAGTTATTTTGCTGGCTGGAAAGCTCATGCCTTCCGAAATGAAGACTACCGAAGCAATAGAATATGCCTGATTCACGGGAATCGTCCTTCCACATGGGCACTAGCCCCTATTGAAACTTGACTTCATCTTAGTCTTTCACCTTTTCTTCCCCACTTTAGTGACTGCTTTTTCCTTTCTGTCAGAAACCTCATTCCCCTCCATTGTCGCTGCCACGAGCTGCAAGCCTGCAACCACAACCGAGAGCCACAGAAAGCCACACTTCACTTCCGTGTTTGCACCAAGGCCGTCGCCATCGGAGACTAGGCGACCCACTCTCACCCTATCGGTCAACGCGCGAAATCGCGCTCAGTACACCCTGTTATTTGACGGGTAGCGCTAAAGAAGCCACCGGGTGGTTCACTTCGGCGCCCTAATAGAGAGTTCTTTTAGAAGCACCAGGTCTAGTCTTGCTTCAAGACATAACACTTAAAAAGATCTAAGGCTCCTGTCAATAAACAAATATAATAATTAAGCATTAGTTACAGCAAGATAATGAACACGAGGCGAAGAAGGAAAACTGCTATCTAACAGCTTGACAAAGGTCCTTGCCCCAATTGCTGACAGCCAAAAACAACGTACCATGCACAAAAGCATCTCCAATTTTACATCTCCGTTAAACATTTGTAGTTCCTATATGTAGCACACCTGTTAACAAAAGTAAAAATATACATCAACGTCAATGCATGACGATTATCAAGTTCACGGTTTCTTTGAGAAAACAAAAGATGTAAATGCAAAAGAGTGTCTCATGTAAGTAGAAACAATGTACAATAATGAAAATGCACAAATCAGACGTAAGAAAATTGTATACGGCTAAAGGACTGCTATGCATTTATAAATAAACGTCATAACTACGACGACAAAAAAAATAAAGCATGTTTGTAATTCAACTTCAAAAAAGAATGGAAAACTTAACAACAGAACATGTGGCAGGCAAGTTGTTTTTTAGTGATAGCATAGCTCGCATTATGACTTGAAGACAAGTGCTCAAGAACTTACTGCTTGACTGCACAGTACTTTTCTATGCGAATGCCATTTCTTTCGAATTCACTGAGCAAGCATGGCACACGGTATGATAGGCTGCTTAGCCCATATGTCTTGCACGAAAAGCATCTGAACCATTTGTCTCTCTCTTCAATGTTATATTAGACAGCTTTGGGCAAATTAGATAGCTTTGGACCCATGACTACCATTGGCAAGGGGTCCAAGCAGTCTGATGATCCTTTGCATTGTATAATTCGATAACAACAGCAAAATAATAAGGTTGCATATCGAGAAAAAAACTGTGGTTGTTGCAACGGGAATTTTTTTTGCCATTTTAGGGCAAGAAGAAATTGTAAAGTTGGCTGATCTGGAATGTGGAAAATACCTCTCTAACATGGGCGTGATATTGAGTATTTCCTATGTGGTGAACTGCTTTTTGCTGAAGTACTCTAAACCTATGTAAATTGAATTTTGCACGTGAGTTCTGCGGGAACCCGCAAGGTCGCGGAAGGGTTAAGAAAGAGAAAGAAGAGAACCATCTATTTGTAGCATGGAGCCATAAGGAAATTAATACGGATTTATGAGAAAGAAAAGACTCTTAGTTGCCGAAAAACTCGTCCTCGTCTAGGTTCGAACCCGTACCAACACCTATCCGGGGTGGTTGCTCTGCCAATTTAGCTAACCAGGAAGCTAGCAGTTGACAGCGCGAGAGTGAATCCATCGACAGCTCGAAGCACATAGACACAAGTATTGGACATATTTCTTATATGTGCAAAACATGCACATCTAAGAATATATGTATATAGGCAGGCAGGCAGGCAGGCAGGCAGGCAGGCAGGCAGGGAGATAGATAGATAGATAGATAGATAGATAGATAGATAGATAGATAGATAGGCAGACAGACAGACAGACAGACAGACAGACAGACAGACAGACAGATAGATAGATAGATAGATAGATAGATAGATAGATAGATAGATAGATAGATAGATAGATAGATAGATAGATAGATAGATAGATAGATAGATAGACAGACAGACAGACAGACAGACAGACAGACAGACAGACAGACAGACAGACAGACAGACAGACAGACAGAAAGACAGACAGACAGACAGACAGACAGACAGACAGACAGACAGACAGACAGATAGATAGATAGATAGATAGATAGATAGATAGATAGATAGATAGATAGATAGAATGATAGAATGATAGAATGATAGATAGATAGATAGATAGATAGATAGATAGATAGATAGATATAGATAGATAGATAGATAGATAGATAGATAGATAGATATAGATAGATAGATAGATACGTTCGAACTCACCGAAGTTCACTAGAAATGCTTCGCATTTAAAATAATCCTATTTCAATCGTGTTTAGCGCCTTTCGTATTCTGTACTGGTGACATTGGAAATAAAACAGGTCCAATTCTGATCTTCCCAGGAATTTAACCTTTGGATAAGTCACGTGAATCTTCCACAATTATTAATAAGTGATGAACGAAATGTTGAAGTTACCTTACGTCGCCACGGTACTACCCTATGCTGGCCGACGAAAAGTTCCGCAAATACGCAAGTAGGGCAATTACGCGATGGTTGACAACCTTAATGCTCACCGAGTAGCACCCAAGCACTATCCCTCCACCCAATGAAACGCGCACGCGCACAAAATGGAAAAAGTCTGCCATGGCGGATTGGTGGCTACAGTGCTCGGCCGCTGACCAGAATATGACGGGTTCCGGATGCAGTTTGGTGGCGGGTGAAATGGTAGAGGCCCGTGTACTGCGCTATGTCAGTGCACGTTAAAGCAAACCAGATGGTCCAAGCTTCCACCTCTAGAAAGTTCTAGAAGAAAATTCTATTCTATATTTTCTCAGTACGCCAAAACTATCCATCTCCACTCAGTGAGATGATAGGGGCTGAGGACAACAAATTGTGCACGTTGTTTTTACTCGAGCTCTCCCTAGTTACTGTACCACCTGATGGTGTGTGGAACACCGCCTAAGTCGATGTATTTGATATTTTCATTTACTCCGGTCGTTAGGACTCTGAAGTTCAAAAGGCAGGCTTCGTTGAAAGCTCTAAATTAAAATATGTGGGTTGCATAACATTTTGTCTGCGCTGTTATTTGTCCTAATTATTTTGCTTTCACCTCTGAATGACTTGAGGAGTTCGTTGCAATGCTGAACTCGCTTAGTGAAATGCCCTTTGGGCAAAGAGTTTTACCTGAGCTATTTGAGCACGGTAAAAGCCCCAGGTAGTCGAAATATCTGGAGCCCTTCACTACGGCGTCTTTCATAATCACATGGTGGTTTCGGGACGTTACGTCCCACATATAAATTAATAAATACATCAATCTGAGCTATTGAAAGTTTCTTCAAAATGAATTTCCTGCATCAGTTTCATCGTTCGTCGATTCATTTTAGCTAACAACATGTGCTCTGTTTAAGTATCCTAAGGAATACCCTGGCAAATCTACTTGTTTAATTATAATTCACTGGAAAACAGGTGAAGAAAAAAAATACGATTTTTTATATATCACCTGAGTTCCGTCAAATCACTGAGACCGCGCCTCTGTCAAAGCAGTGGCTTCACGTGTGTACAGTTTCTAAAGCGGGCAACGGTGCCTTTCTACCTTATTAGAACCAGGTGTTCGTCAAGAGAATGTTACAGCTGAACGGTGATGTGTTTAGAAATGAATAAGCTAGGCGTTTAGATGAGAGCCATGGATACCTTTTGAAGTCTTCATTCTCGCTGATGACTTCCCACGTCGATCTTCCTTGGCAGATCGCATTCTGCTCGCTGGGAGCGTGTGGGTCGTGGTGGCGTACTCCGTTAGTGGAATCGCAGAAGTGGCTTACCTGCAATATTTGTCGGGTCTATAGAGTCAAAATCTATCGTTCGTCGAACAATCCTACCAATATCCTTTGCTGTAGGTGAAACATCACACGCCGGAATGCACGGCTGAAGACTGATACGTCACGCATTTATACCCCTGTCAAACGGTCACCACCAAACACCGTCAACGTAAAGCTCCGCTAGGTAGTTCGACGGAGATGGAGTTGTATCAGTGTCACACGGCAATGACAAGGTTGCAATAGTTGCCGCGAGGGGGCTAAGCCAGCCCTGTTTGAGTTTCACCGAAGTATCCCAATTTATCAATAGGTGCTTTTTTGGGGAATCTTCGTTATGCGTTTTTTACAAAAACACTATAATAAGTACGTCTGAATGCAACGATGCATTAAAATTTTTTTCGATTGAAAGCACATTGAAAAACAGGTGACAATGAGGCAGCACTGTCAGTCATTCCTCTTCTGGGCACACACAAACACGGCGACGACAAGAACCGCACACGTGGACGATGCCCTCCACACCACGCCAAAGAAACACACGTTATGAACGAGTACTACAACAAAAGATCGTTTATTATTGCCAAAATGTATTTATTGTTGTCACTGCGGCTATTTAGTGCTCGAAATTTTTGTCTGACCTGCCGATAATGGGAACGAGAGTACCTCGTTCCGCTGCAAAAGGAGATCGTCGAACGTCCTTTGCGAAATGCTCCGTTTACCTTCATTTGCGTAAGGATTGCTGTGTGGCACGGACCGCATCTCCCTTGTCGTAAAAACGAGGAAGCTAAACGGTGTTCACAGGTGCCCGTGTGACAGGGGTATTAGTTTTCTCATTTTAAGGCCATAGCCTTCAAAGTATCGTACTCGCGTCCGCCCGCCCGTGCCCTGCAACAGTGCAAGCTGTGGTCTCGCCCCCTCACTTCCTCTCGGCAATCACGTGACGGTACAGTGGCGCATAGCAACAGTTGCGCGCCAAAACTGGGGGCTCAACCTCCTGCACTCTCTCAGCGACGACGTCATTGCTTGAGAGCGTTGAAAGAATATGAAAAAAAGAAAAAGAAAGGAGAAAAGTAAAAAAATAGGAAGAAAAGACGTGGCATAGTCAGTGGAATGACTACGGGCTTTTTGAATCCGCCCAAAGGATGGTTACAGGTAGTTTATTTCAATAAAAGAAACTGACAAAAGTGAGATTATAGCAGTGAGTCCTTTGGCTGACCGACCGAATATTTGATTTATTGATTGATTGGCTGAATGATTTATTCATTCTTCATTCATTCATTCACTCATTCAACACTTGGTTTTCCAACATGCAGTATGTGCGAAGACTACAAAGGCAGCTCTGACATCACCTCAGGAATGACGCAAGTTTTTCTATTAATTCAAAAAAACTAGTATTCACAGGACAGAAGAAGTATCATTTTTCTGAAATCTTTCACGATAATGAAAACGCTCTTTTCTCTAAGTAATTAAATTGATATTTATCGATATTTAGTGCAGTTCCAACCTCTAGGGTCTAGGGGCGTTGCTTCTTTCGAGAAACTACAAAATTGAAGACCAAATAGGCATGCGTCGAACAGTAGAAGACACTCACGTTGGGGACATATGGCATGAACATGATTGACGATTCGACAGGATTTATCCTTTCTGTTGTGGTACGGATAATGCACTCCTTGGGGAATATACATGTAGTTTCGTTAAGTGGGCACGAATCTCCAGAGGCCAGTGTTGGGTTGAAGGAAATCTTTGACGAGCACGCATTCAGTTTGACCAATGTGACCCCTGTGACCTGAGTGGAACAGAAGATAAGAGTATTTAGAAAAGCATGAACATCGATGAACTGCAAGTTTAAGGTTCGAAGTTGTCCTGATGTACTAGTACATGTAAGCTAAGGTCCCTAGATTTTCCTTTGTTTTTTTTATGTGCCGAAAGCCATAGAAACGAAATCGACTAATCACGTTGGCTAAAGCTCGGCTTCGGCCCCCCATATTTTTCCAACCACAAACTTCGCCAGCACCTTGCGAAACGAGTCCGCGTTCGCTAAGGACGACACTGACGGGACGAGGAAGGGCGCGCCGCTTCCGCTGAAAGATGCGTGGCTAATGTACTTTGATATATGTGGATTTGTAAATCTGCCAAATAGCAAGAAAACAGACGGGGAAATGAGGAAGTTCTTGGTACTTGGGCAAAAAGAGAAAAATCTGCGGACTTCAGCGTAAACACTTTTCAATAAAATTGACGTCGACAGAGTGGAAGGCTTAATGCAGTGCTTCAGTTGCCAACGCCTGCTAGTTTCGGCGACCATTGACTGCTTCTGCCAGCTTCCCTAGTCAGACCGAATACGTCACACCTAATTATACCTGCAGTAGATCCAGCACGATCATACTTCGCACCCCTAGAAGGCCAACTTCTAACCGAGTATTTACTACTATACTGGTTGCTCTTCACTTCCTGTTTGCAGTATCACTCTGTAACTGTGGCAACTGAGTGTATGCATGATGTAATGTGTATGGTCATTCGTGCTGCTGAGGCTCAGTTTCACCAAGAGCGGAAGCCCTTTGTCAGACCCTTGTGACCTTTTGCCCCTGCTCCTTCTTTTTTCAAAGGAGATAAAATTAAATTCTATTCGTTTGTTGAGGTGCGCACAAGCAACGCCTCTGGAATACTTTGACAGGGGACGATTTCTGCCGTCACCGATACTAAAATAGAACAGATCGCTGAGACACATCATGCGTTGCTGCACCTGAGTGTTAGCTAAAGGAGGAACATGGGGAGGAGCTTCTCTGTAAGTAACTTCACTGAGACTTTTGGGATCTGCGGCAGTTGTCTCATAGCTTCGTCAGTCTTTTGCTTTTGTTGTTATAAGCATTATCATTTCACACTTGAAATGACATTTTCCCCTAGTTTGCTCTCGGCGCTAGCTGACTGCATGTTACCACCATTACTATGCAATTTACACCCCAGCAGCATTACAAAGTGGAAAATACCTGTGTATTCGCAATTTTATAAGCATTGTGGCGCAGTTAAACCTTGGAGCATTGCGATTACGGTCAGTACAGCCATAACGTATTGCAATTATCGTAGTGTCACAAAAAGAAAAATACTATGAACCTATGAAAGTGTATACGTTAGGAAAAATTGCTGATGAAGGCACAGTGAAAATTGCGCCTACATATTTGCGAAATATAAAATAAAGCATATAATAAGTAGTCAACTAACAAAAGAACTACACTGCAGTTACGACTATTGGATTCGGAGATCCCTACAAGCACATCAACTACATTTTTCAACATATGGAGGAACTTAATTGATGCGGTAAGTGAGATAAAAGTCGCGAGCGTATTACAGGATCCTCCTCGCAGTAGGTGAGTGGGTACTTTTCGTCATCCCGCCAGCCGTGTTCGTCAAAGACTCCGTACCGGTAATGGGCCCACTCGTGCACAAAGACGTACGCTGCAAGAGCAAAGTAGCGACGTCAGTAATACCCCTGTCACACGGGCACCCGTGAAGACCGTTTAACTCCCTCGTCTTTATGACGACGAAGATGCGGTTGGTGTCACACGGCCACCTTTACGCAAACGAAGATGAACGGAGCATTTCGCAAAGGACGTTCAACGATCTCCCTTCTCAGCGGAACGAGGTACTCTCGTCCTCAGCAGTCTAGAGGTCAGAGAAAAGTTTCGAGCACTAAGTGGCCGCAGTGAAAGAATAATACATTTTAGCAATATTAAACGTTCTTTCGTTGTAGTACTCATTCACAACGCGTGTTTGTTTACAATATTTACGCCCGCCAGAGTTCTCTTACTCTCAACACCAATGCCCTACACACCGTGCCTCGCGAGTCGGGCCGGCCGGCGCCAGCCGATCAACGTCATTACCAGCGCAATATCGCACCACTTCCTCACGTCGTCCACTGTGCCACTTATGGCTGAAGAACACAAAATGTGCGCTCACGAGGCAAGGAAGCATAAGAACTTTCGTACCGGACATGTACACAGGCAACAAAACAACTAAAAGCACAATGTGGCCAGCGTCACTAGCAGCATTGCTACGTTTAGCAAATGCGTTTTTATTTGAAATTATTTTTAATGGTTGTTAGTCGCATACCTACTTTATAGTGCTTTTTTGTAAAAACCACATAACGAGGATTCAAAAAAAAATCAATAGGGATCAAATTAGAATACTTTTCCGAAAATCAAACAGCGCCAGCTGAGCTCCTCGCGGCAACTGTTATAACCTTGTCATTGCCGTGTGACACTGCCGAACTCCTTCTCCGTAGAACCCCCTAGGGGAGATTTACGTTGACGGTGTTCAACGGAGTTTGGCGGTGGCCGTGTGACAGGGGTATAAGAATGCACCATAAAAAAGTTAGGTTCATCAAATTCTACGACTACTTACTTCAGTGGTATTTAGTACCATGCCAAGAATTTATGCAGGAATTATTAGCGAGGTATATGTGCCATGAGTGTAACCAGATTATTTTCCCTTTTGCGGGAATGCGTCAGTTTTCAGAATTACATGAACAGGTCGACATCTGTTCGTTTTCAAACGTTACATGGAAACGACGTGCTGCCTTGAGACATGTCGACATAGCGAGATTGGGTGATAGGTGCGCTCGTGAATAAATTACAGAGCGTCTCCATGTCTCAGAAACGATTGAATGTTTGAAAACGAGATGCCATAAAAAATTATGGCTTTATAAGCAAAACAAAAAAATCCACAGATCCCACGTACCTTGGGAATCGACGCTATGCGAAGCATGCGGAGGGAAGGTGACTGTACTGTAATTTTTTTTATTAAGTGGCACGCTATGAAATGACGCTAAATATACGTACAAATATTGCACAGACAGATACATGTTGAACAGCCGTAGATGTTTATATAACCAGTCCTTCGCACTTGAGCAATCATGCCAAAATGAATATTAGTATTAGAAAACTAGAATCGATAAGCTTATATGAAGTGCTAGTGCTCGTGAGGATAGTAGGCCTGGACACTGCTGCGTAAATCAACCGAATTCATAAAGTTGAAGTTATCCCGTCGTCACGGCTGTATCATATGAGTACATGTGTAATGTTTATAAAATAAGATAGCCAGCATTGCAACCACAATTGACGTTTTCGGTACATCAGGGTCTATTCCGAGACCTGGCGTGACAATGTGGTAGAATACTTGATTGAGACGCAGATTGCTGCTGTTCCATTCCTGCTGAGACCCTGACATTTATTATTATATGCGAAGCAGCTCCTTGATTGGCCTGTTTTACGCTGTCCCTCCATACGAACGGGCCGAGCACCGCAGGTGTTGGCGCAATGCCAAGCGGTGTTTAGCAGGTCACGCTGCTGCTGCGCGTTGACGCGCCAATCTCCTCTCAGTACGCACTGACGTCACTCTCTCCCTTGCTGGCCGCACACTCGCTGCAGCACCCGCAACTGCCACCTCGACAGTTCGCCCGCAACACCTGCCGCGACCACCACTCGCTGCACCACCGACTCATCGGTTCACGGGGAATGAATCTGACGCGCACTTAACGTCCGCGTTCAAACTAGGGCTTGCAAGTATCCGCCAATCCGGCTATCCGGTTAAACCGGAAAAAATCGAATCCAGCCTTGAAAGCCGGCTATCTGGTTATCTGAATTAAAAGACACGAAAATTCTGCTTATCCAGTTTTAATGAACCTACACCCGGTTATTAAAATATTCGGAAACAAATATTTAGTCTCGCTAAGAGTTTCTTTCAAAGTTAAGTGCTATAGGATACGCGCCGACACAACATGCGCAGCTCGTTAATTAATTACCGACATAATCACTGATGCCCCATGCAAAGACTTCCGGTTTCTCAACGGTGCATGCACTTTCACACCCTGCGGATATTTATAATTAACAGAATGTTTGGGAATGCGTAGCCGCCTTTCAAGAGGCATTATCACAAGTGGCTCACGTAATGCCCCCACATTAAGACAAATTAGCGATGTGAGAAGGTCAACAAGAGCACATATCGGACTTTTAAAAATGGTTGGAATGTTTCCTACAAAAGCTACAATCCAAGAAAAACGAATATTCATCGTAGCATCACAAAATGAAAATCCTATTATTCGATTTTCCTAATATCACGGTATTGTTAACCGAATTACCATCCGAAGATCCGGCCAATCCGGTTATCCGGTTTTCGAAAGCTAACAGCCAATTAATCGAATAACCGGATAACCAGTTTCGCCGCAAAGCCGGTTTAATGTTGAAGTCCTAGTTCAAACAAGTTTGTACGTGTCACCTACAAGACCTACTCCCGTCATCGCTTCAAACAAATATTCCAGCGCTCACCGCCGAACCCGTGTTAGCGTCGTCCAACCCATGAAACCACCCGTGCGTGCCGCTGCTTCTTCGCAGCCCATTAGGGAAGATGGTGTTAATTTTCTTTGCATGGGTCAGGTAAATGCTGTCAATGCCAAGCTTTTCGTCCCGCTCACACGCTAAGATTTCCCGTGTCTGTTCTCGCCGTTCCAGGGTAGATATGAACTGTCAATCAGCTATGGCACATACCCGCATACTGGTGGTACATAACCGCTCGTGGGTATGTGCCACTGTGTGGCGGAAACAATTTCACGTACGTGACGAGACTGTGACTTAATTCATGTCTTGATCCGCACGCCATGTTCGGCAAAACATCTTACCCTCCCATACTGATTTTGGTTCACGTCATATGAGAGGGTGATCAAGAAAGCACCCAGACGTAAGTGGACAGACGGATGGACGGTGGGACAGACAGACAGACAGACAGACAGACAGACAGACAGACAGACAGACAGACAGACAGACAGACAGACAGACAGACAGACAGACAGACAGACAGACAGACAGACAGACAGACAGACAGACAGACAGACAGACAGACAGACAGACAGACGACAGACAGACAGACAGACAGACAGACGACAGACAGACAGACAGACAGACAGACAGACAGACAGACAGATAGATAGATAGATAGATAGATAGATAGATAGATAGATAGATAGATAGATAGATAGATAGATAGATAGATAGATAGATAGATAGATAGATAGATAGATTCGTTTGCTCTACAACGCAGAAGATAACAAAGCAGTACCAAAACATCTCGTAACAGTGATAGGATTCCGCTGTCAGAAAATTAAAAGGGCTTCTTTCTATATTCAATAACGTTGAACATAGGCATAAAGGCAATGCATTACCATAGTTAGAACTCTGATTTGCCTATTAACTTATCCTCCCTTACATCAGGAACAGTACCACATTCTCAACAACAAGGCAGCCGATGAAGCAGCATGATTAGCATATTAGACAGGTATGAATTGCTTTTACTATAAACTAGCGGAACACATCTGCATTACAATGCAGCATATTTCTTAAGGTAGGACACGACCTTTGACCACCGTTTTATTATTTCAACGAATGTTCCGCATCTTTCTCATTCGTTGATAACCGTCATTTGTAGAAATGATTGGGAATGCGATCTGTAGTATATTTACCACCTGTTTATTTATTAGTGTAACATTCCTAGAAATGCCTTAGGTGATCAAGTAGCCCAACAGCAACATCATATAGATGATGCGACTTACTTTCAACACCAGAAAATTAATGCGCTTCATCCTAAGCGAGCTCTTCCGTGTGCAATGTTCGTCGTAGCACTTCTGAAACTTCGAGACAACACGGCTGTCGGTTCTTTACCTTAACCAGAAGGTAATTAGGCAGCTGATACATACCGGGATTTCCAAATGTCTTGGTTGTTGGATCGTTCAATTCAGCTAAAAACGTTGGTGGTGACTTTGATACTACTCCCGGGCTTTCCACAGAGCTTCCACTGCTTCGTGAAGGGCCTTTCCTGCTCTTGTGACTCTGCGGGGAGGTCGATGCGTACGTCACCTTTTCTCAAAACAAACTCGAAGACAAGCGGCGCGCACTGCTTCTCTTTGGCCACGTGTGTGGGAAGTTGATTGTCACGTGCTTTGAAGTACACGAGGCCATTGGTTGCACGGTGAAGGAAGTGAGACGAAGACCTAAGCAGGCTCTGCAAGCATGCGAGTAGATTAGTTCAACCATTTTCCTTAAGGGTTGGTTTGTAATGACAGGAAAGAAGAGCTATGTGTGAGATAACTAGAGAGAATAAATGGTAGAAAAGGAAAGCTAAGAGGTTAGCCAGTTTCAGTATAAGCAGTTTGCTACCCTACCCATGAGAACGAGATGGAGGAGATTGAAAGATAGCACATCACAGACACAAGCACATAGTCAGTAACAGTCGCCCACTATTGGCTGCTGTTGCTGCAAATGGCAGTTGCCCCCTTCTATTGACTGATTGCTCCTATTCCTATCTTCTACCTTCCTACTCTTTGTTTCCCCCTCCCCCATCTCCCTACAACACGGTGCGCCGTGCTCCCTTAAGGGATGCATAAATTAGGCGTCTTTTCCTTCCTCTAACCACAATCACAACCACCATGAATCGGGAGTGGAACACGATATAACTGTCGCAACCGCAAATTCGCACAACAGTTTAGTATGACGAATGCATTAGTTGTCGATATGCGTAAAGCCTTCTGAAAGCTCCTCCATTCAAAAAAAAAAAAGCATGATGGAAGCTAAACAAAAAAAAAAAAGATGCCGGAGGGTCTAGCCAAAATCGTAACCATCTGAGGCGTGGAAATCAAGTATTTTGACACAGATCTACGAAACTATTTCAGAAAAATGACCATATATGTTAGGTCAAGTACTGTGAAGGGTGACGCTGTTCTACTCAATATTGCGTGGAGAAAGCGCAGGATTGCACCAAGCCTTACACAGTGTGAATTTCTTAACAATTCGCTGGTTCAAAGCTTTCTTACGAAAGGATGAACTATAATTAATCCGCATTAGGCGCAGCGCCAACAACAAGCTCATCCACAGACCCACAGTACCCTGATTTCTTGTTGTGGTCATATGAGCTCTTGCACAGCATGCCACGCATATGGCAGAAAATAAGATGTTACCTTCTGAGAAGACAGGGCACGCAAGCATGTACCCAAGTAGGAAGTCGGGACGCCTCAGACGCTTACTAACGATTGAAGACGCACTCAAAGACGAAAAGAAAGAAGGCATAGAAACTTATCTGTGCATGCCCATACAACATGCGAACATGTCAATCTGGCATGTGTGGGGATCTACGTTAAACACGACTATTAAGGCATTTGATTTCATATTTGTGCAAGTTAATCGACGGTTGGCTTACGCATGCGCTACCAATACTATTATTGATATACCAATCTTCGCCCAGCCGCGGTGGTCTATAGTGGCTAAGGTACTCGGCTGCTGACCCGTAGGCTGCGGGATAGAATCCCGGCTGCGGCGGCTGCATTTCCGATGGAAGTGGAAACGTTGTAGGCCCGTGTGCTCAGATTTGGGTGCACGTTAAAGAACCCCAGGTGGTCGACATTTTCAGAGCCTTCCACTACGGCGTCTACCAATCTTCAACTATCAGACACGTTTCTTCATTTCTAAGCAGGTACAGAAGAGTGCATACATCGAAAATTGGCGTGCGCTCGCAATATTGACAATGTAAAGAAAGATTAGAATGCCAGATTAATAGGTTATCATATTGCATGGGCATGAGCAAGTATGCTTTCAGCTAGATAACTTTTCATCACTTCATTCACTTTAGTTGCGGAAAGGACAACGATTAACGTATGCACCCCCTAGTCATAAATTGAATTAACCAAAGTATCTTGCCTGTCGATGAGGTGTACCTAAACGAATAATAAAAGTCACTGGCGTTCCACGTCGTCATAAGCGTTGGCGGTGTCAACACAGGTGATGCAAAAAAAAAAGATCATCACGCGATCATAGCGCCATATGACGTGACCATTTAACGTCATCGTGACGGCGCTGATCAGGAAGTGTGTGGGACATCATATCATGTACGTGATGTCATTACATCACATCACTGTTTGGTGAAGGGCATACTGACCTCGAAGGCAGGGCGAAACGTGTTGAGGTGCACAACATTTAACATGCCTCCGACCCTGGACTAATTGCAAGACGATGCTATTTGCTGGAAACATCCTAAAAGGGGTGCGTGGTAGCTTCAGTACATCTAATCCTAAGAAAATGAACAGGGCTGTAGGCTGAGGCGGGGGACCCTGTGAAGTTTCTCGTGTTTCTAAGTAATCAGAACATCATTTAGGTACTTCGTTTTGCGAAAACATATGTATAGATATTTGCATTATGGTAAATACCTTGACGTTCTCGATGATGGTCTCGTTGTAGGGCACATCCTTGTTGATCGAAATCAGCAAGTCCTTGTAGCCTCCGTCGCTCTTGTCTATATCCAGATTTTTCACATAGCTAAATAGGCACAGCAGTGCGGCAACAGCAGGCACTCGCGAGGCCATTCTCAGACAACAAGCTGTTCAACAGAGTGAAAGATAAATTACATTTATTATTCGAAAACCAGTGATGGCACCGTGGCTACTTAAAAATATTTCATTGACTGGTGTATTTGATAACATGCAGCTTACGTTAGCATCGGAGTCCAGAATGTGGGAGTGATGGGTTCTTTTCCGATAAGTTTCACACGTAGCAGAATCTTAGACGAGAACGCAGCTGTTTCGAACCATGCACTTATTCGTCGAAAATAATATAGCGAAACGCGCTCGGGGCCATTTGCCTTGCGCAACGCGCCATTCTGGAGTTGTCTACTTATTTATTTATTTATTTATTTATTTATTTACTTACTTATTTTTTTCGGCATACGAAGATACGCAATTACACTGAGAAAAGAGGGAGAGAGCAAGAGCAAAAATACAGGTTTCTGTCGTGTGGTGAAAGGATGTGATGTCTCTATAGGGCACATGCCATTGATGAACCAATACGGCCGCCCGGCGATCTGTGTGATGGAGGCACATGACTCATTTCTACCTTCTGTAGCCATTGTAAAATCCGGTAACGATTATTCGATGAAATGGGCTCGGTTAATCGAATAATCGTACAGTGATATTGGTGCTTCGCGTAATCGTAATACTCCGATTAAAACTCTTCGATCAATCTAATGTCAGAACCACTGCTCCCCCCCCCCCTCGCCCCCTCATTACTGCCCCTTGGCCGGTGCGCATGAGGCGAGGCGAGCGATGCTGAGACGAAAAGACTAGCACACAAACTCTGTTTTCACTACAGCGCATGTTTGTTCGCTAGTAAAACGAACCGACAGCCAGTAGTGGTCCTACCTCATAGAGACGGCATGAACTCACTCTGGTCTCCGTTGCCCACGGCATCCACTTCCTGGCCTTCCTCAAAGGTCAAGTGCGGGCAGTAAGCAGCCCCCTACGTGACGTGGCAGAATACTTTTGCCCCACTTCTCTCCGCTTACAGCCCACTACTGCATTAACCTCTTCTCGCCTCCACCCATCCTTTTTTTTTCTATCTGGTGCTGGTTAGCCGATGAAAAGCACATGTATTGTTTGGGTGGTACATGCATTATTATTCAATTTTGGTGTGCATACTGCTTCCTCTGTCATGTCGGAATGACGAGCAATCACAAAAGGACCACGGTGTGGTTGTTGTTCTGAGAATATTCGAAAGCGACGACTGCGATGTTTGATTCACCTTTACTCGGCCAATCCTTGTTCTCCTTCTTCTTTTTCTTCTTGTTCAGCTATTGTTCGTGGCGCACACCCACTATTACGAAACGACTGGCTCCCGAACCGTCAGAGAAAATGCGACATTATTCTGCGTTCGCGGCGAACTATCTGTCTTGCCGTGCCTCGCGAGCTTCGTGTCCTCGGCTTTCTCTTCTTTCCTCTCGGTGTCACGCGTTCTAGTTGCTCCGTTCCGGTTCCTTTTTTCAACATCATCGGGGGCGTAGCGTCGGGTTGCGTAGGGAGCGTACCGTCGGGCTGCAGCAGTGTAGCTCCTGCTTACGGCTGAGGCTATGGAGCTTCTGACATTCCAAGTGATTGCGATCTTCTTCACGCATGGCGTCGGCAATCGAATCTACTTGGGGCGGCAACGAAAGCAACAGGTTCCGTAGCTCGTCCCGCACGATCTGTCGGATGGTCTTCACGCAGATCGTCCGTGCTGAGGCCATGGGCTTCGGCGCAATAGGCAATTGAAGAGCGACGGTCATACGGCCTTGTGCGCATCTCAAGAGCCTTCTCGATTGTAGAGGCCTCGGTGAGGAATTCTTCAACCGTCTTGGGCGGGTTGCGAACATGTCCCGTAAACAACTCTTGCTTCACGCCACACATGAGGAAGCGGAGCTTTTTGTCTTCAGCCATGGTAGGATCAGCAGTGCCGAAACAGTTTCGTCATCTCTTTTGTGAAGATGGTGACACTTTCGTTCGGTAGCTGCACCCAGATCTCAAGCAAAGCAGTGGCTCTTTCTTTGCGAGCGGCCGCTTGTGAAAGTTTCCAGGAAAGCGCCGCGAAAAAGATGCCAGGATCACAGTGCAGACCTCCGATTTCATACAAGGTCCTCGCCACGTCTTCCAGATAGAAGTAGACGCGGTGCAACTTTTCTCAGAATCCCACTGGTTCAAGGCGGCCACTTGGTTGTCCATTTCCAGCCAGGGTCTCTTGTCTTCAAATGAGGATCTGTGCAAGATCGGTGGCCCCTTTGGCTGATACATTACGACACTGGCGGTGTCGGTACAAAGGCTGTCATAGTCTGTCATAGGCTTTCGGCTTGCGATTATTATCAAGTACTGCCCCGTACTCCGGAGGTAGCCCCTGCCGTCGGCGGCTTGCTCGAAGGTCGAGGTTGGCAGGGGTGTGTGCTTCGCAGTTGGGGCTTGGCTCTCGACCAGAGGGGGTCATTCAGTACATGGACGGGAAGCACCTCCACCAGATGTCACGGGGTCGTCACGTGGACGAAGGGCAAGTGGAATAATCAGCTGTTTTTTTCGGGCCGAACTTGTGGTCACGCAAAAAGAAATCAGCTTACACCAAGACACTGGCACTGATAGCGGCAAGCAGAGCGTCGGACGTCGATCAACTGACAAACGGCGAAGCGTGTCGGCAGTTGCACACTCGCCATCGAACATTCTAGCGTTATAGTTAGCGGCTACGTAGATTACAGACTAATATGAAATGCTCACGACTTGGGCGTAATCTCAACAAAATGATCTACGGCAGCCCTGAAGCTTCTCGAACACTGTAGGTGCGGTTCAGATAGACACGTACTTGCCAACGCAATGCGGTGACTGGATGATCGGCCTCTTTCTGTGCAGGCGCTATTACAGCAACGTCCACATGCCTCGACAGCCCACAAGGCAGTGAAAGCCCTGCTGTGTTTCCTGAGAAAGACAGGCTTGTGTGAACGCCTCTGACAAGCGGTAGAGTTCTACACGCTGCAGTGAAATTACTGTCAGTCTCTCCCCCCTTTTTTCTTTTCCCTTTCTTCCCTTTTCTCGTCTTTCTTTTGCCATTCCCTAATCCCACAGTGTAGGGTAGCCAACCGGATGTCTTTCTGGTTAACCTCCCTGCCTTCTCCCTTTTGTTGCTTCCTTCCTTCCGTAGGCGCGGTTTGCGCTGAGAGTCGCGTACAGCGTATTGGGGTAATAAGAAATCTTGAGGAAGGAACGTGGCAATGGAATAAATCTGCGATTGCCGACCAAATAGGCCAGAAATTCTACTTCATAATTTTTAGTCAACCCAGTTTGATGCTAGAACAGCAATATAAACTGCCTGATTCAAAATACCTTTTATTCAAGAAGTCATTGTTAACAGGTTTTCAAAAAAGTCCTCCTTTGAGTGGTAGTCTTGAGATTTTGAGTTCTTAGGAAACTACTTCGAAGGGGGAGGTCCGTTACGCTTCAGAGCCTTTTGAGATTCTGTGTCCATATTTGTAAAGCCTCCCGAAGCATTTGTTACGCGTTCAGATTCAGCATGAAATAATCTTCAGAAAGTGCTGCTTTTTTGAGAGCCAGATCTACGATTATCTGTCAGATTTGCTTCTCTGTACTTTTTGAAATCACCAAACTTGAGAATCTTGATCTTGCACAGAAGTTGAACCAAAGATTTGACTCAGCTGTTGTGATAGCATGTTAGCCCAGGCTTCAAAAAGAGTGAATGCCAAACGTGCCACTGCCTTTCCAGTAGACGTTTCATGGCCTCTGCTATAGACTTGCGAGTGATGCATCCATGGCAGCTGTGTGGGGCATTGTGCCTGCATAACCTTTCGATATTTCATGCAGTACTTTGACAGCCTCCCTCCCAAACCAAAGCCTGTGTTCTATAATTTCTAGTACACCCAGTGTTCTTTCTTTGACCGCACATTCAGCAGGGTCTGCAAGGTGCGCTCCATACACAAATAACACTTCTGTTCTTAGAGTTACAACCACGGTTGTCACGACTCTGTCTGCACAGACGCCATCTAGCAATTGATCTGCATCCTTTTATACTGTGGCCAAATCGCCAACATTTCAAGCACTGCAATGGTCTTGGCGAAGTGGCTCTACTTTGTAGATTAGTGACCCTGCCTCAATTGCTGTTGGTGACTCTTGCTGTAAAAGTTACTTAGCCGACTCGGTAGATGATTTCCTGTTGTCATTCGTTCGGGCGCACCTATAGACTGAAAGTGCCCTGTTACCTAAAATAAGTTCAGAACTCATCCAGGTGCCAGACTCGTATCCACCCCATGGATTATGCCCTTTGTACAAGCAAGATCAGCTGAGACAAACGGACTCCTCGGCAGTGCAACAAATTCAGCACAATTGAGAAGCTCTCGGACGCAATCCTGCTTTGCATAGCAGCACAGGATACAACCACGTCCGAACTAGTGGACATTATTGATCTTCTGGAAGCACGAAGAAGCTTTGCGAAGCTCCACTTGAATTACCTTCGGATTCTTCATTGGATCGGAACCACCTTCGGTAAGAACCAGAGCCACAGGGACGTAGTTTTCTCTACTGCGTAGCAAGGCATCAAGCGGCCAATCCTTGACCATCAGATAGACTAGCCCAGTAGAGTGTTCTTGACCAGATGATAAAAAAAAAGACCAGAATAGTCTGAGTTGTCTGACTTCCAAGGGACCGCAAAAACTAGTCAAAATAAAACCATGAGGAACACAAGAAACCATAAAGAAAACAGTTTTTTTAGCTAGTAGAGATCCTGCCACTCTGGGGGATTCGCCAAGAACCAGGTACCTTTCACAAGAAATTCTCAATTATTAGATTAAATGTCGACAAATTAAAGATGAAAAAAGTAATAATGTAACAAACTTCAAAATAATCAAAAAAGAGATGATAATAATAAAATACTAAAATCGATAGTAAAAACAGATAGTAACTGGAATAGGTATTTGAGGGAGGAATAATTCGAAAAATAGGAGTATCAGCTGGCTCTACAATCAAATCTTTTTCAACCTTTACTAACTCGTCCAAGCCTGGCAACTTCCCTGTCGCTCTAGCCAAGAAACAAAGCCCCAAACGAAACCACATTTGGTACAATTATATGATGATGATGACGATGCTTCTTGGATGATTGGCACCTACCTACTACTTTATGTAATCAAAAGTGCTTACCACGTACATTCTTCTTTTAGCATTCCGCACAAGGCCCACATCCTTTACAAGAAATTGGCCGAGTAAAACGCGCATCCCACATTGCCGTCGTCGTTTTGCTACATTCTCGAAACAATGACCACGCTACGCTCTTTTGCGATTGTTCATCATTCGACATTATGAAGGAATCATTATTCACACCAAATTGCAATAATAAAGCAATATACCACGTAAGAAATACAAGTACTTTGCCATCGGCTAACCAGTACAAGATAGAAAAAAAGGAGAGGGTGGAGCGGGAGGAGGTGAATGCAGTAGTGGGCTGTAAGTGGAGAGAAGTGGGCAAGAGTATTTCTGCCACGCCACGTAGGGGGCCACTTACTGCTCAACCTTGAACCTGTGAGGAAGGCCTGAAAGTGGATGCCATGTGTAACGGAGACCAGGGTGAGTTCATTGCCGTCTCTATGAGGTAGGACCACAGCTGGCTTTCGGTTCATTTTACTAGCGAACAAACATGCACTGCAGTGAAAACAGAGTTGGTGTGCTAATCTTCTGCATCTTGGCATCGCTCGCTTCGCCTCATGCGCGCCGGCCGAGGGGCAGTATTGAGGGGGCGGGGGGGGGGAGCAGTTGTTGCTACTATAGATTAATCGAGGGTCTTAATCGGTTATTTCGATTACGCGAAGCACCGAAATCACTTACGATTATTTGATTAACCGAGCACATTTCGTCGAATGATCGTTCATCGATTTTGCAATTCCTACAGAGGGTACAAATGTATCGGAAACAAGAGGTCATGTGCCTCGCGTCATGTGCCTCCATGACGGAGATCACTGGGTTGCGGTATCGGTTCATCAATCGGTTCATCGGTTCATCATAAGGCGGGTGCCTTATAGAGATGTGACAGCCTTTCACCTCACGAAAAATACTGCATTTTCACTCTTGCTCTCTCCCTCTTTTCTTAGTGTAATTGTGTTTCTGTGCATGTCCGCAAGAATAAATAAATACGTACATAAATAAATAAGAGGACAACTCCAGAATGGTCCTTTGCGCTAGGCAAATAGCCACGATCAGGTTTCGCTATATTATTTTCGACGGATAAGTGCGTAGTTCGAAACAGCTACGTTCTTATTTAATATCCTGGTACATGCGAAATTTGTCGGAAATGATCGCATCACTCCCGCATTCTGGACACCGAAGCTGAACAGCGCTGATGGAAGCTGCATGTTATCAAAGACACCATTCAACGAAACACTTTTATGTGGCCACAGTGCTTTCACTGGTTTTCTAATGATAAATTTCATTTATCTTTCACTCTGTTGAACAGCGTGTCATCTGAGAATGGCCTCGCGATTGCCTGTAGCTGCCGCAATGATGTGCCTGCTGATCTGTGTGAGCACCTTGGAGATAGACAAGAGCGACGGAGGCTACAGGGACTTGCTGATTTCGATCAACAAGGATGTGCCTTACAACGAGACCATCGTCGAGAACGTCAAGGTACATAACATAATGCAAATATTTATACATATCTTTTCGCAAAATGAAGAGAATAAATCACGTTCTTTTTTTCTTAGAAACATGAGAAACTTCACAGGGTGCCCCGCCTCAGCCCACACGCCTCCTCTTTTTCTCATAGGTTGATGTACTAAAGCTTCCACGCACCCCTTCGAGAAGTTTCAAGCAAAGAGCATGGTTGAAATTGCAATTCGTTCAGAATCAGAGGCATGGTAAATGTTGTGTACCCCAACACGTTTCGCACTGACTTCGTGGTCGGTAAACCCTTCACCAAACAGTCATGTGATGCAATGTCATCCCTGACATATTTTAATGTCCTCACACACTTTCTAATCGGCGACGTCACGATGACGTTAATGGTGACGTCATATGATGATATGATCGCGTGATCTTTTTTTTTGCATCACTCATGTCGACATCACCGACGCGTACGACGACGTGGAACGCCAGTGAATTTTATTATTGACTTTAAGTACACCTCAACGACGGGCATGATACTTTGGTTGTTCAATTTCTCACTAGGTAATGTATACGTTAAGCGTTGTGTCTTCCGCAACTAAAATGAATGAAGTGATCAAAACTATCTAGCTGAAACTTGCTCTCTCATGCCCATGCAATATGATAACCTATCAATCTGGCAATCTAATCTTTCGTTGCATGTCATTATTGCAAGTGCACACCAATGTTCGAATATACACTCTTCTGTACCTGCAATAGAATGAAGAAACGTGTCTGCTAGCTGAAGCATGGTGATATCGATAATAGTAGTAGCACGTTTCGTGAGCCAACCGTCGATCAACTTGCACAAATATGAAATCAAATGCATTAATAGTCGTGTTTAATGTAGATCCCCACGCATTCCAGATTGACATGTTCGCAAGTTGTATCGGTAGGCACAGATAAGTTTTTGTGCTTTCTTTCTTTTTTGTCATCGAGAGCATCTTCAATTGTTAGTAAGCGTCTGAGGCGTCCCGACTTCCTACTTGGGTCCGTGCTTGCGTGCCCTGTCATCTCAGAAGGTAACATCTTATTTTCTGCCAAACGCGTGGCATGCTGTGCAAGAGATCCCATGACCACAACAATAAATCAAGGTACTGTGATGCTGTGGCTGAGCTTGTTGTTGGTGCTGCGCCTAATGCTGATTAATTATAACAGACCCCTTTGTGAGAGAGCTTTCAACAAACGAATCGTTAACAAAATCACACTGTGTAAGGCTTGGTGCAATTCTGCGTTTTCATCACGCAATATCATATGGAACAGCATCACCCTTCACCGGACATGACCGCACATAGATGGTCATTTTTTCTGGAATAGTTTCGTAGATCTGTGTCTTGATTGCCACGGCTCATTTGGTTACGATTTTTGCTCGACCCGAGGCATTTCTTTTTCGTTGTTGCATTCATCATAATTTTTTCAACGAAGGAGCTTTCACAAGGCTTTTCAAATATCGACAACTAAGGCTTTCGTCGGTCTAGGCCCGTGTTCTGAGATTTGGGTGCATGTTAAAGAACCCCAGGTGGTCGAATTTTGGAGCCCTCCACTACGGTGTCTCCCATAATCATATGCTAGTTTTGGGACGTCAAACACCACAATTCAATCAATTATCGTCTTACTGAACTTGTGCAAACTTGTGGTTGTGACAGTCATATCGTGTTCAACTCCTGATTCATGGTGGTGGTGATTAAGGTTAGAGCAAGGAAAAAACGCCTAATTTGTGCAGCCCTTAAAGGAGCACGGCGCCCCGTCTTGTAGGGGATGGGGTAAGGAGAAGAAAGAGTAAAAAAAAATTGGAATATCAGCAGTCAGTCAGCAGAAGTGGGCAACAGCCATATGCAGCTACAGCAGCCAGTAGTAGGGCGACTGTTACTCACTGCCTGCTTGTGTGTTGCTGTGCTATCTCTCAATCTCTTGCATCTCTTTTTCAATGTTATTCATCTTGTTTCACGTGTAGTGCATCCAACTGGCTATCCTGGACTGTGTAAACTCTTTCCATTTTCTTCTCTACCATATATTTCACTAGGTATTCCACATATTGCTATTCTCACCTGTCATAACAACCCGACCCTTAAGGGGATCTGTGGAACTAAATCTACTCACATGATTTCAGAGCCTACTCAGGTCTTCGTCTCATTTCCTCCACCGTGCAACTAATGGCCTCGTGTACTTCAAGCACGTGGCCATCAACTTCCCGAACACGTGGCCAAAGAGAAGCAGTGCACGCCGCTTGTCTTCTAGTTTATTCGAGAAAGGCGACGTACGCATCGACCTCCCTGCAGAGTCACAAGAGCAGGAACGGCCCTTCACAAAGCAGTGGAAACTCTGTGGAAAGCCCGGAGAGTATATCAAAGTCACACCAACGTATTTAGCCGAACTGAACGATTCAACAACCAAGACGTTTGGAAATCCTGGTATGTATCACCTGCTTGATTACCTCCTGGTTTAAGGTAAATAAACCGACAGCCGTGAGGTTTCGAAGTTTCAGAAGTGCTACGGTGAAAATTACATAAACAAAGAGAACATAAATACAAATTAATTGCAGCGCAATCATTTTCTGGTCTTGGGAGGGAAGTCGCATCACCTCTATGATGTTGCTGTCGGGCTATATGATCGCCTGCGGTGTCTCGGCTACGTTAAACTAATCAAGTAAACAAGGGTATAAATATATTTCAGACCATATATTCTATTATTTCCGCAAATCATGTTTATATACAGTTGGGAGAAACGTAGAATCGTAATTAAATGAAAAGAAGCCGCAGGGTACAAAGACGAGTCCTACGCTTCGGAGAGATGTTGCATTTGGAATGAAGTGCGTTCACCTTATTCATGTAAAAGCCACTTCATATCTTTGCGTTAATATATGATCATGTTGCTTAATCGGCAGCCTTGTCGTTAAGAATGTATCAGTGTTCCTGATGTAATGGGAGGGTGCATCGAATAGGTGGATTGGAGTCATAATTTTGGTCATGCAGTGTTTAATGCGTATATTGAATACTGATCATGGCAAGCAGAATATTTCATTTCCTGAGAGCGGAATCGTACCTTTTTTTGCTTTGCAAACTGTTTTGGTAAGTACTGCTTTGTTATCTTGTGAAGTGCAGGGAATCTGTCATGGCATCGACCAAAATCTTGTTCTATGGCCCTTTGTTCGCTTTTGTGAACTCACTAGGCATCTCATAACTACTTCAAACAAAACAATATTCTATTTTTTGTTAGAGTTAGAGTTAGAATTACACGAACAGAAATGTTCTCATTTTTTCTAAGTATAATCTGGGAGAAAGAATAACCACTTTGTGGGTATGCGCCCAAGGAAGTGAGCAAACGCCCCTAAAGAGTATACGAGTACAAGCATTTGTGATAATAATATTAATTCGTCAATGTTGCCGAATGGGTGCCTTTATTTTATTCCTAATAGATTGCAGGGAATTACAACTTGTCGCAATTCATTTCTTTCAACTCTTTGGAATTAAAAAAAAGTCACAGCTTTGCCGCAAAGGGGAAGAAATGAATGTGATAGCAACAAATTGGAAGATCATGCACATAATAGAAAGCAAATTGAAACGTGCCCCACGTATATCACGTGCAAATAACGCACGAAACCTACTGATAAGTACAGATGCACGTGAATAAGCTTCTCAATTGTTACTTCGCTGTGTCTGAGAACCACGCGCTTTTCGAAAACGAAGAGTGAAATGATTGCAATGACCTTTGTGTGCCCATTACCTACAACAGTATTGCATTACATGACTGCAATGCGAACATATATGACAACCTCTAAAATGAAAATCGTAACATGCATGTCATGATTTTCATGTTATGACTAGTCATGACTACACACCACGCTCATGATGCGCTGGCGATCATTTCGCTAGCTTCGCATATACAAAATTTGGTGTCACGTGACCTCATTAGATGACGAAGGTATATGACTGGTGCAAACATGATAAACCTCCCATGCATGTCATGTAAAACATGACCACATGCTACGCTCATAGCGCGCTCGCAGCCGTTTCGCTCGCTCCACAAATACCAAATTTGGTATCATGTGATACGGTGTAATAAACGACAAACGTAAACGACAAGTCCGAACATGATAATTTTGATATGCGTGTCTTGTAAAACTTGACTACTTGCTACGCTCATAGCGTGCTCGAGGCCGTGTCGCCAGCTCCACTTATACCAAGTTTGGTATCACATGACGTGAGTAGACGACGAAGGTAAATGACACGTCCAAACATGATAGTCATGATATGCGTGTGATGCAAAACATGGCTACATGTTACGCTCGTAGCATGGTCGCGGCTGTTTCGCAAGCTCCGCATATCACGTCACGTTATGCTAAATTTGGTATCACGTGACGTGAATAGACGATGAAAGCAAATGACACATCCAAACATAATAATCAAGGCATGGGAGTCAGGAACGCCATAATTTACGTCCGCCTCGTAACGTTGTGGTCATTTTAAAGTGACATATCAACCTTAATCATTCGTGCTTCGAAAATCATCGATGCCCACAATACGTGGGATGTGCAAATTTTCTTTTTATGACTGCGAAGTTATACTCCATATGTCCTGCTGGAGTACTGTCCATTTCGGCGGCAGTTGGTTAGCTGCATGTCAGCGATCACCACAATCACTTTTTACGGTTCTTTTTCAACATCATCATTTCGATGTCCGGACGTTTCAACAAATATCGACACTAATTCTCTTCAGCGCAATGAACGCAGGTGCCCAGACGTCCGCTTTTGGGCGTACATCTCAGAGGTCGTGCATAAATTCTGATCAAAGGCAGGGTTAATTTGGACTCTAATGGAGTTGTGAAGGTTGACACCCACTCGCCACATCGTTCCTAAACATTTGGGACACGTTTATATGCAAGTTAAAACTTGACAAGTTCACGTTTCTATAAATTTTGCACGGCTTCTTTTTACCCTGGGAATGTGCTGGTGGGTTTGGTGCTTGGACGTGGTCGAAAGCAAACGTTACAGCTCACCACTTTTCTATTTCTAGTGGAAATGAATGTCCTCTGCTCAAATGAATTGTGGACGACTTCTTTAAATGGACACATCGAGAATAGCTCCCAATGTACTTTTCTCCAGAAGTCAGAAGGGCATTGCTTGTCCCCCCACTGCGGTATCCTCCAGCTTGAAGGGCTTAATGCACTTTTATCCTTTAGTTTTTTTCCCGATAAAGTACATAAATAAGGGAGAAGTAAAGGCATTGAAGAACTTGGAGCGGTATACAAGCGTGAAACACAGACACGTATGAAGAGATCGTATGAAAATAGTAAGCTGCTCGCCTTAGATCGTTATAACAATAAGACTTGTTGCTATCGCGTTCCCTGCTTCACCCTTTCAGGGAAACAGTTTTTTTTCGAGTCCACGGGACACACAAATGTTGAACCCACCCCACTCTCCCTCTCGCCAATGATGCGCCGTCACTGGAGAAAAAACACCGGCGCACCGCCACCGGCGATTTCGGGAACGAAGCACAGGTCTAGTCGAGAGATAATATCTTAATGACATATCTTGTGCATTACAACCACCCTACTAATTCTCATAGGGGCCGTTCTATCACTACCTACAATATTTGCATGGTCAGCATGTATGAACGAAGTTTGATGTTTTAATATTTTTTTAAGATTAAACGTGTTAATGTTAAAATGACAGCATAACATATTTTTCTGCTGACAAATGTACTTGAATACAAAGCTTTTCCACACGTCTAGAGCAGCCGTAAATGTAAGAATTCTTAGATTTGGTTATTTAAGTCCAATTCTTTATTCCCTACTTTGAACATTTACAGACAGCAGAAGCGCACAAAATGTTCTCAGACACAGCTTGACTGAGCTGTGACAGCAGCTTCACAGCAGGGCTTATGAAATAACAGTGTTAATAATTTGTAATTGCAAGTATACAATCATCAACAACTACATAATTGAATATACAATGTAGTACATATATTATTGAGAGTATACTCTCAATGTGCTTGCCATTCTTCATGTGACTTTCCAGTTTGTTGCTATAGCATTCAATGCTTCGACTTTGCGGCAAAGCTGTGACTTTTTTATTAACACACTTTTTCGGCCAATCAAAAAATTTTCTTGTTTAGGCAGCCTTCAGAAACTTCAGAAGCTGCACTGATGCTAATGCGTTTTCGAATTTATTTCCGTTGTTTTGTAAAGTAAGTTGTTCTATTACCGGGCGCATGATTCGACTGCAACGAAAATTTTCAAATCTGCACAAATGCTACGCACGCCCTCTCCTTGTTGTTATAGCGACTGCGTCACCCTGTATTCGCTACAATTGAAACCATCAAAAACTTTTGTTATGAGGCGCTAACATTCAAAAACGCTGCTGGAGCATGCATGTCATTTTTCTGTGCGCTCATGGTGAACCGGCTGATGCTTCTGTTATTGAAAAACGTCAAGATAATTGAAGTGTTAAGCATGATGCTGTAATTTTTATAGCCACCCTGGCGATACATATGTAGAGTAGTGACTTTTTCACAAAATTTGACGACAAATGGCGAATTTTGGCGACTTATCGCTCATCGTTTGGCGAATTTTACTCGAACGTCAGTAACAACTCCAGTGCGTACCCTACCTCACGCCTCGGTTTCTCTTTTACAAATTTACAGGTCGGCCACACTTGTATGCTACGCCCACCTTTGGTCCTGGCCGACTAAAGGTGGACCTAGAGAAGGCATTCTTACTTTGTACTTGAAAAAAAATCTAATCAGGCATACATAACTAAATTGAACACGATGTCATAGTTGTAGCAATTGAAGGAATCATTTTCATGTTACTTTTGAAAACAGAGATGTCAACCTGACCATCTCATTCTGAAAACTGTAAAACTGTTACTGACGAGTTCCATCAAAAAGGATTAACAAACCATCTGGGCATATATATATATATATATATCTAGGTGAAACGGGGTTTATTGACGTAAGTATATAGCGCTTGCACACCAGGTCTATTCAGCGCGAGCGGTTGGCCCTAACGCTGTCATTTCTATGTCGGTTATTGCCGCCCGCTTTCAGTATTCATACCATTCTGTGCAAGTGCTACTTACGCCAATAAACCTCGTTTTATAGTGGTGGAGATGCGGGGTAGAGGGTACAAATTTTAACGCGTAATATTGTTGAGTCGTCTGTAATCCACACATAATTTAATCGAACCATCTTTTTTCTGAAGAGCACTACAGGTGAAGACCAGGGTCTCGATGAGGGCGTGATAACATCGTGGCGAAGCACGTCATTGACTTGCTCCGCAATTATATTGCGTTCTGTTGCTGGTGCATGATAGGGGCGTTGTCGCAAAGGAGTATGCATTACCGTGTCGATACTGTGAGTGTCCGTGTTGGTTTGACTCACTGGCTTCTGTGGAGAGACAAATTAATGTATAAACTCACGAAAAAGCGTTACTTGTCGTGCTCATTGATCCCGAGAGAGCTCGCATTCGATGTAGCGGTTGATTACATCGAGAGAGACGTCCTCCGGATAGAAACAAGGAAGTACAGCATCCAGCTGAAGCTTTGAGTCAGTGTCATGGGATTCAATGGGCACGATAGAGCGTTCGTCTACTGGGTGAACGCGACCAAGTGCCTCGTCATGGTGTAAGGTGAGAGGACATAATCTGGGATTGCGAACAAGTATTGCCGTCGCATCTTCATTGGGAGGCAGAATAGCATGTGGCAGGGACGTGCCATGGCGATGACTGAAAATGACGGAGTGAACGTAACAGTAGTGCCGGAAAGGTCAGTGCAGTCGACAGGGACAATGACTAAGAGTACGATTGTCAGTGTCAGTGGCCACACGAAGCTTGCCAATGCTAAGTCGGTCGATGTTGGCAGAGGGGGCATCGGCGAACACAAGTTTCACCTGGGCGCGAGCGCATTCAATTACGGCGTGGTGGCATGACAACAAGTCTCATTCGAGTATTACGTGATGCGAACATGTAGCAAAAACTGGAAACTCGATGTGGTACAAAATGTTCTGAATGGTGACTCTAGCCGTACATGCTCAAACCGGTTGAATTTGTTGCGCACTCGCTGTACTAAGTGAAAATCTAGATGATGGCGTTATGACCTTTCGTATGGAGCGGCCAAGTTTCCGGCTCATGGCAGAAATGGCAGCTCCGGTATCAAGAAGGGCAAGAGTTCATAAACCTTCGACAAACACTTCCAGAACGTTGGCGGGGGAAGGGCGAGGACTTGCAGATTGTGACGACGACGCAGCTCGTGCCTCCGGAGCAGCGACAGTCAGTTTTCTGGTCCAGGTCGGTGACGCAGAGGTGACACCGAATTGCGGCCTGTGGAGAATGAGTGACGAGGCGGGAACGGTCGGTAATCGGGAGCAGGTTGGTGGTCTCGTTTGTTTGGTAGCAGTTCACGTTCACATGGTAGTCAGTCATGATGGCGGTGGGTCTCGTCGCGCATCGTACGGGGCCCGGAAGCAGTAGTCGGAGTATCTTGGTGCCTGCGGAGTTGCTGCGAAGCGCCATCGACAAAAGCGCTTGACGTGGCCCGGGTACCCACCCGCATGGCAGATGAGACGATTATCAGCTGTGTGCCAGGGGTTGCCGTAAGAATGTGGTGTACCAGGTGTCGGTGGTACTCGTACCGGTTGAAAAGTCGACAAGGGTAGAGGTCGCGGTAGACTTACAGCAACAGCAGCGTAAGTCAATGACGCTGTCACAGGTGTTGTCTGAGGCGGACGGCAGTGCCTCAGACCACCCCACCTGTATTACCTGCATGATGGCGGGCGTGAGACACTCAGAAGAGGGTTGCGTTGCTGGTAGGTATGACAGGCACGGAAGTTGTCGGGCCACCTCTTCGCGCACATATCGTTTGATTTCCGTTATTAGTGTGCTGTGGTCTCTTCCGAGGGTCAATGCCACCAAAGTTTCATCTGTAGCCACTGGCCTCCATGTCATGACTCGTTCTTTGCTCAACTCCTCAAAGCTCCGGCAAATAGTGGCGAGTTCGGACACGGTCCGTGGGCCCTTGACCAGTAGCAACTTGAAGGCGTCGTCGTCTATCCTCTTTAAGATATGTTTGATCTTGTCTGCTTCTGTCATTCAAGGGTCAAGGGGCTTGTACAAGTCGAGCACATCCTCGATGTAGCTTGTGAAGCCTTCCACCTGAAGGTGCGCGTGTCCGCGTCCGCGAAGGCGCTGTTCGGCACGGAGCTTGCGTACCTCGGGCCAACCGAACACATCGTCAATGTCTAGCTTAAAAGCACCCCACGTGGCACATTTCGAGTGGTGTTTAGTAAACCAGAGACTCACTAACTCTTTCAGGTAGAAAGGCACATGGACACCTCAACAGGTCGGCACAGGAACGGGGTATGCGGAATAAAAGATAAAGGAAGGATAAGATTGGAAAAGCGAGAAATAAAAGGTGAGGGCAATTCAATCTGCTTCGTCAGCCATTTCTGTGGAGCCACGTAGTTTCCTGCTGCAGTGTTCAAGGTTCAGTTAACCCGCACCTCGACCATTCAGAAACGCGGTTTATTGGCGTAAGTAGCGCTTTCACAGCAGGTATATTTATACTGAAAGCAGGCGGCGACAACCGACACAGGAATCGCAGCGCTAGGGCCAATCGCTCACGCCTAACGTCTGGCTAAAGAGATGGCCCACTCCGGCGTATTCTTCTTCCTCCTTACACTAGCTAATAATTCCTGTGTTATATTCTCGGCATTGTACTAGCAACTACTTATGTTAGTCGTAGAACTTGACGAAGAACTTAATTCTATGACATGGTGCGTTCTTACTGACGTCGCTACTTTGCTGTTCCAGCGTACGTATTTGTACACGAGTGGGCCCATTACCAGTTCGGAGTCTTTGACGAACACGGCTGGCGGGATGACGAAAAGTACCCACTCACCTACTGCGAAGAGGATCCTGTAATACGCTAGTGATTTTTATCTGAGGTGTCACTGTCAATTAGGTACACTGTCGTCCATTATGAATGGGAACACGTAAGCGCGTGGCTTGCGTTCTGTGGCGGCTGCCTGCAAGACCGTCATCAACCAACAGCAAGAAAAAAAAGACGTTGGCTTTTGGCGTCCTCTATTGGCAAACAAAACAACCAGCTAGGTCGCAGGACAAGCCTTGCAAGATACAGTACGCAGCCGTTGTAGAGAGCAGGTCACGCGATCGCGTGTCCCCTTTCATAAAGAACGACAATGTACAATCATATGCTGAAAAGTGTAGAGTATTTGCTTGTAAGGTCTCCGAAGCAAATAATAGCTGCAATTTTTTCTTTCGCAAGTTGAAGAGTTTGAAGTGCTGTTTATTACATACTATCCGCTTTCTTTGATCTTTTGCAAAATATTTAGGTGTCATTTGCACTGTGCCTTGATCAGCATTTTTTGTTTACCACGTATAAACTTTCATATAATCATTGTTAATATTTTTGTTTTTGATGGCAGTACCGTCATCGCAATGTTGGTAGCTAGAAATGCACCATAGTGCTTATAGAGTTCTGAATGCGCGCACATTTTTTTATTTTTGTTACGCTGCTCAATGCAAATTACATAGTAACAGCTATAACGTCGAAACACCTAGCATTGACAGCGAACTCGAGCGAAATCGTCATTTCAATACTGAATAAATAAAACTGACAACAACAAAACTCACAATACCAGCGAAGCTATGATGACCACTGTAGCATATCCAAAGAGTTCTATTGAAGTTGTTTACAGAAAAGCTCCTTTCCATATTTGTCCTTCAGCTAACACACAGGTGCAGCGCCACATGACGTGTCATCAGCGATCTTTTCAAGAACTTATCTGTGATTACGAAAATTATCCCTGACGAAACTTCCTTGGAGTCATTGCTGAAAGCTAGGAAAAAGTGCACACTTGAGCAAACCTGTCGTAGAAGTTTATTTTACTTCCTTTACAGAAACAAGGAGCCAGAGCAAATGGCCACAGGGGTCTTACAAAGGGCTCACACTCCTGTTGGCAATCAGCATCAGCGTCACAAATGACAATGCGTAATACATAACCCACTGTTACACCATTACCGACCGGAACAGCGGAAAGGAAAACAACAGTGACCAGAAGTGCATACTCAGACAGAAATGGACTTTTGAGGGGTGCCGTAAAAGAAGTTAGATATGATAGTGTTGGATTTAGAGCAGTTATTTTTTTTAGGTGCAACGTATTCGGTCTGACCACGGCAGCCGTCAGAAGCAGTTATGGACGCCAAAACTAGCAGACGTTCGCATCTGAAGCACTGTACTTAGCCTTCACACTCTCTCGACTTCTGTTTTCTTGAATAACGTTTACACGCACTAGCACATCAAGACAATTTTGAACCGTAAACTTGCAGTTCACTGATGTTCATGTTTTTCTAATTGCGCTTATCTTCTGCTCACTCAGGTCACAGGACTCCGAGAACTCAAACTGAATGCGTGCTCGTCAAAGTTTACCTTCAACTTGACACTTGACTCTGGAGATTCGTGCCCACTGAACAAAACTACATGTACATTTCATGAAAAGTGCATTATGCGTATCAAAACAGAGGTGACAGATACTGTCGAATCGTCAATCATGTTCATGCCGTATGTTGCCAACGTGAGTGGCTTCCATTCTTCGAGGCATACTTATCGGTTCATCGATGCTTTGACACTTCCCACAAAAATGGTTGTCCCTGGGCCACAAAGGCAGGAATTGCAATGAATCTCGGCAAAAATTCATTTCAATTGCGCACACGAAAGCGCAGTTTTATTTTTTTGGGGGATTTTAACGAAAGCGTAATTTCTTTTGTCGTATGACGAACAGTGTTTCTGTACTAATGGAGAAAAAAAAATCAGTAATAGGAAAAATTGCGCCATTCCTTAGTGAATAGCATTGCTGCCTTTGTAGATCTTCATTTGCTCGTACTGCATGTGACAAAATACAGCGTTAAATGAATGAATCACTATATCAATCAATCAATCAATCAATCTAACATTCAATCAACGAACTGACTGCTATAGTCTGAGTTCTGGAAGTTTTTGGAAATAAGCTACTACCTCTAACCATCCTTCAAGCAGATTCGAAGCACCCGTAGCCAGTCGTCTGACTGTCCTATCCCTTTCCTGTTTTTCTTTTCTTCTGCCCTCTTCATTTTTTTTCAATACTATCTAAGCAATGACGTGATGCTGTGAGTGTGTAAGCGCCCTAAGCGGTAGAGCGGCGCAGCTGTTGCTATGTGCCACTTTGCCGTCACGTGATTGCTGATAGTGAGGGGGAGATACCACATCTGGCGCCGTTGCAGGCCATGGGCGGACGGACGCGAGTACGAAATATTAGACAATATAGTGGTGCAATTATATACAAATTCCAAATCCGGACGGAGGCGGTCTGTCGGTGACGTCAAAAAATGGGTGGTCCGCAGCGGTCGCGAGGATGAAGGGAAGTGAACAGCCAATGAGCGAAATGAAGCCTCGCGTCATCATTTTGACGTGGACTTGTGGACCGTATAGCAAAGTGAAAAGTGTTTGTAACGTGTTGAAAAATGTTTAACTACTATTTATCATTATTAAATTGTGTTGGCACAAGTATTCGAACGTTTATCAAGGAATACGGCACAATATAAACGTATTTTTCTTGTTATTGTTATGAAATAACGCTAAATTTAGCGGGACGGTACGTTATGGCGCTAAGTACAACCCCGTTTCAAGCAGTTACTGTTTTCATATCTCCTCCAATATACAAACCTAAACGGCGCAACTTTCGAAGTTGTTGGCTCAGTCGAGCGCAATCGTGGCGGAGGTCAACTGTACCAGTAGTCAACAGCAGCAGCGGCTCATCGGCGTTATCCGAGGCTCAGCGCGCGCTGGTGCTCGCCTTTATGGACGAACATCCCCAGCTCGTGGCGAATGCCATCGAGCTGCGGCACGGCGTCACCATCACCGACCGGTGGCGGCTGTGGCAAGAGCTCAGCGACGCGCTGAACCATGAAGTGCCTGCGCAGGAATGGCAGGCTTGGTGGCGCAGGCCGGTGCACGAGGCCCGCCGTGACACCGCCGCCATCAGAGACGCACAAACGTAACTGGCCGTCGAATGGCACGGGCAATTTGTTCTGTGACATTAGTGTATATTTTCAGGGGCACTGTAGGGGGTTGGCTGCCTGGCTTCCGCGGCCAGGTTCTACAGTTGACTGGGATGACACGCTTCAGTGGCGTCTTTGGTCTCACCTATCTACAGGTAAGCACTCTGCCGCCGCAGTATCACGGGTTCCTGAGCGGTGCAATGACAGAGTTTGATATCTGAAGGGGTGCCTTTGCGGAACCATGTTAAACGGCAATATAGCGCAGGAGAAAGTATTAAAAAGTGGGTATGTTTATCAACTAAAATCTCAATTTGCAGCCCTTGCAGTACAAGGGGTATTAATTTATCATAAAACACGCAATGCCTGCGGGCAAGTGCATGCACTAAAATGGTAATACATGATATCAATGACCACTGAATAGCTGCAGAACATTTCCGCAGATGTTTAGTACGTAAGGTTGCAAAATAGCCAGAGTAACGAATACCCACTTTCTGAAAGATCATGCTTACTACACTTTCCAGCAGGCGGATGTTCCCACTTCTGCGGTGGAAACGGATGTGGAGGCCACTGAAGCTGCTGAAGATGGCAGTGACACAGTAACACGCAAGCATCTGAGAACTTAGTGCTTTATTGAGTGCAGGACTGGAACCTTGAGCAGGGCGACAAGGTGCTCAAGGTGAGTAGACCCTTTGTTTACATTTTACATAAGGGGCATAAGCATTCTCCATGTTCTAATATGATGACTGAAACGAACTTGGGCTGTAAACAAGAACCATGCATTGTATGAGGGCATGGTATCGGGTATCTGCAATGATAAACTGCCGGGCAAAAGGTTGGTTAGCCCTGAAAAGGGCTCTTTCATGGTGAGAGATGCATTTGAGGACATTAATAAAGAGTAGTTTCAACAAATGTTGGTTGGTCCGCCCGAGGAGGGCATAGCTTGTACACAAAGCTTCCCATTTTCAAAGGATGCCATCAGGCCAGTTGATCTTCAACTGAGGGGAAATTGTTGTGCCCGTTGCAATTCTTGGCAGCAGCAGCAGCTTCCAGCCACGAGATGGTTAAGGGTTTACCGGCAGCTCACTTAAACATTTACACCATGATGATTCATCGCAGGTGCTGCGGGAGATGAAAAAATCAACCACCCGCATCGCTCCTGCAGAACGGCGTGTGGCAGCGGCACAGGAGAAGGCGGCAGCGGTGCAGGAGGGCACTGGCCATGGCTGAGGGCTTTCTGCGAGAAAGGGATACCTAGTTTAGTTTATCGTCATGTGTTCAATGTTTTTTCTTGTCATCATTCATTATTGATTTGTCGGTTTCAATGTGTTTAGGTGCTGCTGTTCATGTTCAATTTTATACGCTTCGGGAAACATATACATAGTTTAGTTTGTTTTTTGCCATGTTTTCAACTTTTTATCATTCATAATTGGTTTAGTGTTTTTGATATGTTTACGTGTTGCTGTTCATGCTCTATTTTATACATTTTTTGTTTCCATTTAGTACATATTACTAGATTTAAGTTAGCATTTACTTTGTACAAGGAGTGCAGAATTTTTTATGTTCGATATATGCATTTCTCAATGTATGTTCGAGCTGTTCCAGTGGCAGTGTTTTTTACCCACATTTCAAAGGTGTCTAGTCATTCACACGGAGACCACGAGTGTATAGTTGACATTTTGTGTTAATGTTTCTGTGATATTTGTATTGTCCCACTGTGTTTTCTAGCTCACTGTGCTTTTTATGCAGCATTACCACATAGTGTAGTAATGTGATATCTTTTTGCATCACACTGTTTTGCAGTTCACTGTGATATTTTCATTTCAGCACAATGAGGCTAAGATGCAACAACTACATTTTGAATCTTGTTTGGGAGCGCTAAACTAGTAAGTGTTCATCTCGCACAGTTTCACAAATGAAAATGGTCATCACTGCAACATGCCAGCGATTGATTTCATCTAGTTTTCATTGTAAACAACTCGTTGCGGGAATAAATTTTGAACGTGGTATGGTTTGGGAGCCGCGAGATGGCTGAGCGAATTA
Organism: Rhipicephalus microplus; assembly: GCF_013339725.1. Lineage (NCBI taxonomy): Eukaryota > Metazoa > Arthropoda > Arachnida > Ixodida > Ixodidae > Rhipicephalus > Rhipicephalus microplus. Next base: position 99,852,513 of record NC_051167.1, on the reverse strand, counting down.
TTCTTGCTGTATGTTATCAAAACAACTCGCCTGTTGTTTGCCGTCTTGATTTGCGTATTTTTTAGCATTGCAGCATGACTGCAGTCGTAAATTCAAATTAAATGTTATTTTAACATTCACACAATGTTTAGGACAATGAGCAGAAAACCAGCCCAACTTGACGAGCACAATTGCTCGTCAAGCCTGGCGTGCACAATTGAATGCTTGTAGTCAGTCACTATGAGAAGATATCGACTTATGTATCATGTGTTCATACAACATGTTACTAATGGAATCTCGATTTTTATGCGTTCTGGTGAAAAGAATTTTGAGACGTTGCTGCATCGTTCGCACAATTTTGTGATAGCAACATTCAGCACAGAGCGCCGCTCATATATGCTTGCTCCAATCTAGTCTGTTGTGACTGTGATCACTAATATGGAAAAGGGTGTTTCTGTTGCATATTTCATGTGCCATTTAAAGAAAATGCAGCATTTTGACATTGCCACCTTGCTTCATATTGAAGCACAAGAAAGTACTTTGTGTATTCAAATGTGGCAAACACAGCCCTGTCATGTCTAGATGCACTAGAATCAGTGTAAATAAATTATGTGTGGGATATGAAAACATGAAAATTCACCGTTCCTGTGTACTTCAAAAAGGTCCAAGACAGCGCTGCGCTGCTGCCGTCTCTGAGCAGCACGTTGCGTGGTGTGAGCATATGGCTCCCCCTTGGCTCTCCATCGTCATCCTCAGCTGGTGGCATGTCCACGACATACTCGTCCAAGGTCCAGTCGCCTGCATGCAACGCAATGTTGTGGAGAGCAAAGCAAGCATAGATGATTTGCGCTGCCCGATCGGGGTTGTAGAGCATCGTTCGAAAGCGCTGCAAGCAGCGGAACTTGCTTTTCAACACGGCGATACACCTTTACACAACATTGTGCATGGATGCGTGCTCCTTGTTGTATCGGCCTTCGGAAGTGTTGCACAGTTGACTGCCAAGGACTGGAATTAGGAGCCATGGCTTGAGGGGATAGCCTGCGTCTCCTGCAATGTAAGCATAAAAGCTGAGTGCTCTGCCCAGATGATACACATTAATACTTACCAAGCAGATATTCGCCAGGCTGCAGATGTGCAGCTAGGCGTGCACGCAGTGGGTTGTGTTCCCACACCCAGGAGTCGTGGCACGAATCTGGGAATCATGGGTCTATGACAATTATGCGCAGCCATGCTTTGCACATCTGCGATGAGGAGCGATATAAAATAGTACTGCATTTATACTCAGAATAAATCCCTTTTTTCTACGCATATGCAGGAAACAATGCGTACTAGTACAGTCATTGGTACAAGGAGCTTCACTTAGAAGGAAACACAGGGTGTAAGCACACTGAGGAGGGGGGAGTGTGGGGGCAACGACCCCACCTCTGCTGTACACATGGCTACGACTTCCACTGAATGATCGATAAGTGAAAAGCTACGCGTTGCTCTTGCGAAAGAACACTCGTAAATACCAAAGCCAGCTCGTCCAATTGTGATTGTTAGCACTTTCGTGTTGGAAATACTTTCCTGTCGTGTATATACTTCTGCTACGTCTGCTGCCCATATTACCGATTACCTCTAAAATGCACAATTCAATTGCGTATGCATGCCAGTGCAAAAAAGGCAACTGGCTCACGCACAAAACACTTGCCACTTATTATTACCGAGGCCCTGCGAGCCACCATCTAGCTCGCACCCAATTCCCTGCAGGTTCTTTTTCATTCGTTGCATTATTACTTTTTCCAGCTTCGGCGTCACAACTGAACAATTGCTCCGAAGGGCGAGTAATAAACGATCCTAACAGTACTTACGATCATGACGTTCAGGACATAATAGCCCCTTCTGGACATGAAGCTCGCCGTGTCGGCCAGTCTGAATCCCTCTGGCTTGCGAATGGTGACCAACGTGCCATCGGCACACGCCAGCACCCCTGGGATGCAACCGCGTAGCACAAACTCCACCTTTGCCTCATCCTTAGCAGCTGTTGTCAGTAGGAAGTCCGCCACCCTTTTTCCAGCAGTCACGGTAATGATCGCATCCGTCACCTCGTGGATGGTGTTGCTCACCGCCGGCTGAGACATACCGATGTCTTCCTCGCGACCAATTCTCGGCTGGAAGCTACCGGTGGCGAAAAATCGCAGCGCGCAAAACACCTTTCTCTCTGTGGAAAGGCCACTGGCTCGCTGGCACCCGATGATAGGGTCAAGTTCGTCGCACAAGCTACGCACTGTTCGTTTGGACAGACGAAAACATTGCCGGAACTCTTCTTCGCTGAACTCTTCAAATGCATCTTTTACCTCGCGTCGTCGCCTCTGCTCGGTTACAGCTACCGCACAGGCAAGGCGAAGTACCGTGTCAGTGGGAAACGCCATGTTGTCTAAGTTCCCCGGTGCCGAAAAGTCGCGCATTTTTTTCATTTCAATCCAATCCAGGCCACCTAGCAGTCATTTCAATCCATCCGGTTGCTTTCGGACAGTCTCTCCGACCGTTCCATCGCCTTTCTCCGAAAACCGAAAAAAAAGAATCACGTGACACTCCAGTCCACGTCACTCATAACGTCACAGCATTCGTCACAGCTTGTATGGGCCAATCACGTGCGACTCAATGGAAGAGACCGCCTTTGTCCGGATTTGGAACTTTTACATAATTGCGCCATAGTTCACCATTAGCCTGATAGTAGGGGTTAAGGGAATAGCGTTACCATGCAGCAAATATTCATTGTGGACAGCGCCTTATAGTTTAGCGGGATAGCGTATACGTGGTTTACGTGCACCATCTGGAATGGTGGCACCACTTATAAAAGGGTGAAGTTAAAGAACAGTTAAAATAGTAAAAATGACGAGACTGTTTGCCTACGTCACCGCGCGAAGCCATCTTACAAATTCATGTTAGTAATAATAGTTCTAAATAAACATGAACCACGCCGTGATCATAAAAAAGATTATGTTGCCAATTTTTTTTTACATCGTTTTCTACTTAGGCTTCGAGACGTTCGAAATGGGAAGCTATCTCAAAAACTAAGCTAACTTGTCCGTAATACAAGATCATTGAAGCCAATTGGAGGCAAAGGAAGCCATTTTAAGCAGTCGTTTACTGCGAACAAAGTGGATCTATCAACAACTACGCGAAAATCACTTCGGAGCGGGCGTCCGAAAACGCTGACATGTTTTACCTACGATGCATATACCACGCTAACACAGTAACGTTAAATCTGAAAAATATCATGCGTACGGTGAGCAGTACGGGTCACGTACGTTACTGCACATGCGCACTTCGATCCCACTATTTCGCTAAGCCCGGTAAACTATGACTGTGTATTAAAGTTTTTCGTCTTAAAATGAGAAAAATAAAGCGTAGTGTATTACTCTCAGCCATGCCTTTCCGGGTGTAGTGCAATGGCTTCCCTACACCGAAAAAAAAGATTGGTACGATTGTTCGACGAACGACGTCTTTTGGCTATATAATGCCAACGAATATTGCAGGTAAGCCACTTTTGTGATTCCACTAACGGAGCACGCCAGCACAACCAATACGCACCCAGTGAGCAAAACGCGATCTGCCAAGGAAGATCCACGTGGGAAGTCGTTAGCGAGAACGAAGACTTCACTAAGTATCTATGGCTCTCTCTCTCATCTACTCATTTGTACACACATTGTTTTTCATTTGTACACACATCACCGTACTGCTGTAACATTCTTCTGACAAACAACTGGTTCTGATAAGGTAGAACGGCGCCACTGTTCACTTCTTTAGAAACCGTACATCCGTAAAGGCACTGCTATTCGGTTTGACAGAGGCGCAGTCTCGGTGATTTGACGGGAATTCGGGTGATATGTAGATGTTTTGACTTTTTATTTTCTCTAACTGTATTCCGGCGCAATATAGATAAAGAAGTAAGCATGTTTGGGTATCCTCCAGCATACCTAAACAAAGCACATTGCTTGGCGAACATTAATTTACGAACGAAGGAAAATGAAGAAAGTCATCCCGAAGAACCTTCGAATACATCAGTTAAAACAATGTGCTTAAAGGGGATTTAACCAAGCGAATTTATCATTGCAAGGAACTACTTTAATTGTTCTGATGTACATGCAAAAGAAATATAAAGAATGGAAAGTGCAGAAAAGAGTTATGCGATCCCCGAATTTTCATTTAGAACATGCAACGAGACGGTGCTCAGATTTGGGTGCACGGTAAAGAACCCCAGGTGGTCGAAACTTCCGGAGCCCTCCACTACGGCGTCTCTCATATTCAAATGGTGGTTTTGGGACGTTAAACGCCACATATCAATCAACATGCAACGAAGAGATACCTTTTCGAATTCCAGTCACGTAACAACAGGAGTAAATTAAAATATCCAACACCTTCGCTTAGGCTCTATCAGTAGAGCCACACACCATCAGGTAGTAAAGAGATGTAGAGTGAAAGCCCCGTGCAAAATTTGTAGTTATCAGTCCCTAGAAACTCACCCAGCGGAGATAACTAGCTATCAGGTAATCTAGAAACAGAGAACAAAGCTTGCGTTTACCAACGCATGATAATATTATTTGGGCTGTTACATAAAAAAACACGATATGATTATGAGAGACACCGTAGTTGAGGATACCGGAATCTGGTGAATTTTAACGTGGACTGATATAGCATAGTACAAAGGTTTTTGTCATTTCGCCCCCACCAAAATGAGGACGATGCAGCGAGCTATGGAAAGGCCAATGATAGGTGTAACCTCGAGAGACATGAAGTGAGCAGACAGGGTCAGGGATCCAACCGGGGTTAAGAAAATGATATCATAGTTGAAATCGAGAAGAAAGAATGGACATGAGCTGCGCACGTTGTGTAAGATAACCGCTGGTCATTAAGAGTAACTGACTGGATTCTCACAGAAGCCACACGCACGGGAGGGGGGGAGAGAAAATGTTAGGTGGGCCAATGATAATGCATATTTCGCAGGTATTACGCAGCAGCGAAAAACAGAAGTCAGGGTTGATTGGCGGCTCAAGGGAGAGGCATTTGCCCTGCAGTGGGCGTAGCCAAGGTGATGATGATTATGAAGATGATGATGGTGGCCATGATAATGACGGTGAAATGCAACCGCCACGGCTGTGATAGAACCCGTGATATTCAGGTCAGCAGTTGAGCACTCCACTGTACAACCACGGCGGACTTTTTCGATCGTAAGCGCATTCGTGTTTCACCGAGAGCATGGAGGTAGTATTACAGTGCACTTGGTGTGCACCAAGGTTGCCAACAATTGCGTAGTTACCCTACTTGACCATTTCCGGAACTTTTCGCCAGCCACCGTAGGGTAGCACCGCGATGACGTAAGACAATTTCAACATTTAGCTCTCCATCGCTCATGGATAAATGTGAAAGATCCTCATGACCTCTCCGAAGGTTACATTCCTGGGAAGATCGGCATTGAGCCTGTCTTATTTGAAATCTCACGAGCATAAAATACAGCAGACATTGCGTCAAACATCACTCAAATAGCTTTCTTTTTTTCTTTGTGTGTTCTTTTTTCTCTTTATCATATGCCATCTGTTCGTTGCGTTGAGGGTCTTTTAACTAAAGGTGATGGTCCGCGGCAACGTGTCTGTTGCAAGAAGTCATCATGATATTTCACGTGCTTGCTCAAGAAAGACGATGGCGGTTGTGCATGTGCCACGAAGGACTACGAAATGGACGAAAAAGAAGAACTCGCTTGCGCGTTCTAATTAAAAAGACCGACCTGCTTTTGGTGTCTCAATCTCTGCGGCAAGACCTCTGTTTTGACGTCGTTACACTGGTGAAGGTGCTGGAGCCTACAACCGGATGCAGGACAGTCTTAGTCGGACCCGTTCACCTAGTCCAGAGACCCAGCCTCTCGTCACGACTCCGGTGCACCGATTCAGTCGGCGCCTACTAGGCCTAAGTCCGGAGTCCACACCTGTTCCAGCTCTAACCAGCATGGAAGCTCCTACCACATCCACGGCTACCCTTCCATCGCAGACCACTCTTCCCTCCCAGGTGACTCTTGAGCATCCTCGCGTTCCTGAAGTTTTCCATGGGGAAGAGAACGAGGATGTCGAGGACTGACTCGAACAGTTCGAACGGGTCACTGTATCTAACCACTGGAACGAACAGCACAAATTCGGCCGTGCATATTTCGTCCTGGAAGATAGCGCTCGCACGTGGTACGAGAACCACGAGGCTACTTTCCAATCTTGGGAAGATTTCTGTCGAAAGCTCCTCGCCACATTTTCGAACACGGACCGACGAGATCGCGCACAGCAACTTATTGAGGCTCGCGTACAAAAACCCAACAAAACAGCCGCCATGTACGCAGAGGGTATGGTCCGTCTGTTTCGACGAGCTGACCCTGACATGCCCGAGGCGAAGAAGGTGCGTCACCTAATGCAGGTTGTCAAAGAACCAGTGTTTGCGGGCCTCGTACGAAATCCACCTACAACAGTAGATGAAGTCATAAGAGAGGCGACTGTCATCGAGCGCGCACTGCGACAGCGATACCGACACTTTGACCGCCTGCCGAACCACACGGCTATATGTGCTGCAGCTGAGAACACTGCCGTATGTGAAAGTTCCCTGCGACAAATGATTAGGGAAATACTGCGTGAAGAACTTCGGGCCCTCTTCGTCCCTCCTACACCACCGCCCCTCGCATCTGTTGCCGAAATCGTCCGCCAGGAGTTCAGGCCAGCCGTTACACCACCCGCACCAAATCCTGAGCCACATCCAGCATACTACGCTGATGCGTTCCGTCGTCCTCAACCGTCATTTGGGGCGACACCCTTCCAGCCACGACCCGCTGCCGTACCTTGCTGGCAACGGGATTCCATGAGACGACCACCAGTTCGCCGAACTGACTTCTGGCGCATGGCCGACCGTCGACCTATTTGCTTCCGCTGCGGAGAACCAGGTCACATTGCCCGCTATGGCCGTCATAGCGATTCCGGGTTCGGGAACTTTTCTCGTCCCGCTTCTTTCCGCTCTGAAGACCGTCGTGTCCACGATGCCGATTAACTGTCGACTGGCCAAGCAACTACACCACGTCGCTGGCGATCTCCATCTCCTGCGCGTCAACGTGACTTCCCTCAGAGCTACGCGAACGTCACCAGAGGCCGTTCGCCTAGCCCGCGCCGGGGAAACTAACTGCTGCGACCTCCGGAAGCAAGGTTGCCAATCGTCGAGACACCGAAAAGTTCCCCCTATCATCGCAAAAAGATATGACAACAACCACGACGAATACGACGACGAATACTATTGCCGGTGAAGTTGGACGTGCTGATCTTGGCGTTTTCACTGACGGACATCACGTTACAGCACTGGTCGACACTGGCGCCGACTTCTCAATCATGCGACAAGAACTCGCCGACCGCCTTAGAAAGGTCAAGACACCGTGGACAGGGCCGCACATAAGAAGTGCTGGTGGTCAGCTGATGACTCCCACGGGTAAACGCACCACTCGACTTCACATTGGGGATTCTAGCTTTGTGGCCTCTTTCGTCCTGTTGCCAGACTGCTTTAAAGAGCTAATTTTGGGCATGGATTTTCTTCGAGATCATGGAGCTGTTATCAACATCCCACAACGTATGGTGACGTTTTGCGCACATCCGTATGTCGACGACAACAGCGACGAACTACGCGGCCGTTTGCGAATAGCCGACGATGTGACGCTCCCACCGAGATTCTGCTGCCTTGTGTCTGTGTCCCGTGGGTGCCCTTCCTATAAAGATGTGATAGTGAAGCACATAGTCGCTCTTTTGCTCACGCAAGGCATTTCCTTTGTGAGAGGCATCCTGACGCTTACTGGTGGACAGGCAGAAGTGCTCCTCACAAACTTCAGCAACGAGCGCCGTCAAATTCAGAAGGGTACCGCAATTGCCTACTTCGACGATATAGACCAAGCCGGGGATTTCTGTGCTTTGCAACCGGACGACGCGACAGTCCCTGCCTCGACAACGTTGTCGGTGGACATCTGCTCCACGCTACCGCCCTCGGATAGGAAGCGCTTGCTTGGACTTATACACCAATTCGAAGACTGCTGTTCACGTACGTCAAAGGTCCAGCGGACACCATTGACCAAGCACCGCATCATTACTGAGGACAACACGCGACCGATTCGGCTGAACCCCTACCGTGTGGCTCCGAAAGAACGCGAGGAGATTCAGAAGCGAGTACAGAAGATGCTCGTGGGTGACGTCATACAACCTTCAAAAAGTCCTTGGGCGTCTGCCGTGGTTTTGGTCAAGAAAAAAGACGGCAGCTTGCGTTTCTGTATTGATTATCGCAAGTTGAACCAAGTCACGAAGAAAGACGTCTATCCACTGCCTCGCATAGACGATTCCCTCGATCGGCTGCGTCATGCGCGCTATTTCTCTTCAATGGACCTCCGCAGCGGCTACTGTCAGATAGACGTCGACGAGAGAGATCGTGAAAAAACCGCCTTTGTGACGCCTGATGACCTTTACGAATTTAAGGTGCTTCCTTTTGGGTTGTGCTCGGCGCCAGCCACTTTTCAGCGTCTCACGGACACTACTATCGGGCCTGAAGTGGCAAACATGCTTAGTCTATCTGGACGGTGTTGTTGCATTCTCAGCATCATTCGAGGAACATCTCAGCCATCTATTCACCGTACTCCAAGCCATACGCTCGGCCGGCCTGACTTTAAAACCAGAAAAATGTCATTTTGGTTTCAACGAACTCAGCTTCATAAGCCACGTCGTTCTTCACGAGGGTGTTCGACCTGACTCGGCCAAAATAGACGCCCTAGCGCGATTTCCTGCACCCAGTGACAAAAAGGCTGTGAGACGCTTCTTAGGGTTGTGAACCTATTATCGGCGATTTATCGAGGACTTTTTGTCTATTGTGGCGGCATTGACACGACTGACACGTGAGGACGTCCCCTTCTTTTGGGGTGAACAGGAGCAAATGGCATTCAATGAACTACGACAACGCCTGCAAACACCTCCAGTCCTGGCGCACTTGTGGTGCAGTGGCAAGACGGCTGTGAAAGAGTGATAGCCTACGCCAGCAGAACTCTCTCTCGCACGGAGGAGAAATACTCGACCACCGAGAAGGAGTGTCTCACCGTGGGGTGGGCAGTCACCGAATTTCGTCCGTATTTGTACGGCCGCTCCTTCAAGGTTGTTAGCGACCATCACTCTTTGTGCTGGCTCACCAACCTTAAAGATCCATCTGGTCGTTTGGCGCGCTGGAGCCTAAGGCTTCAAGAGTTTGACATGACCATCGTCTATAAATCTGGGAAGAGGCACACCGACGCCAACTGTCTCTCACGGTCGCCAGTGGAAACTGTCGCTCCTGATGACGAAAACTTCGACGCGGCATTCTTGGGAGTTGTCAACACGGTTACTATTTCACGGGAGCAGCGCAGTGACCCTGAGCTGTTACTACTCATTGAATATATAGAAGGACGACGTAAAGACATGCCGCGGTTATTTGCTAGAGGACTGCCATCTTTCTGCTTGCGAAACGATGTTCTCTATAAGAAAAACTTCTCACCAACCTGTAACCCTCACTTGCTCGTCCTGCCTGCCTCTCTTCGAAAAGAAATTATGGAAGCGTGCCATGATGAAGCAACTTCTGGTCATCTAGGCTACACCCGAACATTGTGCCGACTACGATGCAAGTACTACTGGCCAAAGTTACCTGCTGCTGTTAACCATCACATGCGAACTTGCACCGACTGCCAAAGACGCAAAGCGCCTCCCAGCAAGCCAGCCGGTCTTTTACATCCAGTCGAAGCACCAGAAAAGCCGTTCACTCAGATTGGAATGAATTTCCTGGGTCCCTTTACAAAGTCCACAGCAGGGAACAGATGGATTATTGTGGTCACTGATTACCTGTCCCGTTATGCGGAGACTAAAGCTATGCAGCGCGGCACAGCAGCAGAAGCCGCTCAATTGTTCATCGAAAACATCGTCCTTCGGCATGGCGCTCCGACAACAGTGATCCCAGGCAGAGGACCTGCCTTAACCGCAGAGCTTTTGGAGTCGGTTCTCAGACTCAGCGGTACAGCTAACCGGAGAACAACTGCATACCATCCGCAGACAAACGGACTGACGGAGCGCCTCAATAGGACCATCACAGACATGATCAGCATGTACGTTGACACGGAACGTAAAAGCTGGGATCAGATATTGCCATACGTGACCTTTGCTTATAACACCGCTCGACAAGAAACCACTGTAATGACACCGTTCAGTCTGATCTATGGTCGCGAAGTCACTACAAGATTGGACGCCATGTTGCCGCATGAGTGTGACAATATCCATGCAGACGCCGAAGAATTCACTCAGCGTGCCGAAGAAGCCAGACAGCTCGGACGCGTGCGCATCTGTCATCAGCAGCATCAAGATGCACAACGCTACGACACCCGACACAAGTTTATTGGCTACATACCAGGCGACAAAGTGTGGGTCTGGATTCCGATACGTCAACGTGGACTGTCTGAGAAACGGCTAAGACGGCACTTTGGTACATACAGCGCCACGCGACGCTTGAACGACGTGAACTACGAAGTTGTTCCCGACACTGATTGTAGTTCTAAGATCCAAAAGCATTTGCCCGAAGTCGTGCACGTCGTGCGTATGAAACCGTATTTATCGAGTTAATTAGCTCCCGGTTGCCGTTTTCGTACGACCACTTCATACGCCTGGTAGAGCACCTAAGGTGCGCATCAGGACGATGCTTCTTTCGGAGGGAGGCAAATGTCCCGTGCTTGTTCAAGAAAGACGATGGCAGTTGTGCATGTGCCACGAAGGACTACGAAATGGACGAAAAAGAAGAACTCTCTTGCGCGTTCTGATTAAAAAGAGCGATCTGCTTCTGGTGTCTCAATTTCTGCGGCAAGACCTCTGTTTTGACGTCGTGACAATATAGTGTCATAAGTCTCGACCTCATTAGAAATTCCCTGTGACGCTACTGTGACATAACAATGGGGCGTCAATAATCGTCACCCGGTCATAAGTGAGCTGATCCAAGAGGCACCTCGTATGTCCGAACGTTTTAGATTGTACGTTATCTCTCCGCTATCATTTTTACACGGTGCTATTTAGAAGTAAAAAAAAACTTAGAGCAATAGGAAATGGTATGTAGGGTATAGTAGAGTAATTTTTGCCTCGGCGTAGGATATTTTTCAAAAACAGGTTGCCAACACTCGTGGACACCAGGATATCTCGTGGTGTGCACCAAGGAAAGAGGGTAAGAGTGTCTATGCAGTCACAAACCAACACGCCCAAGCCTTATGCCTGTCATTCGGGCACTCTCCCATTGTTGTTGCAGCCTTGCCCGTGCCAACATTTCCAAGCGCATCGAGACAACGTTCGAAGAAACGCAGCACACGGAAGATCTACCCCAGCGGGTTGTAATGTCTCTTGACGCCTCGGACAGCATGAAAGTAAGCGATGTGATGTCTCTAAAGAAAATACGCTTGAACGCCATGACAGTATACACGACAACTGCACACAGATGTATTGCAGCATAGGCTACTCTCAGAAACTATGCGATGGAGCTGAAAGGCGATTCGGGAAGGACAATAAAATCGTTGTATTGGTTGATAAATCACAAAAATGCTTTCATAGGAAAGGCCAACATCACTAGATGTGGCCGTCTATATACTGAATGACCACCGCATGATATATTTGATTCAGCAGCAGCATATTAGAGTGTAATGGGAAGACCTATGACCATTGCTTACATTTTTATTAATTTCTTTCCTTGCATAGAGGCGCGCGTGTGACTTGGTAGCAACTGTACAGCTTGGATGACTTTGCACCGCCACTAATAGAAAGCCTTAAAAAAGAAGTCAGTTGTCTGTAGATTGGAAAAACACACTTCTTCTAGCCACACAGTTGCAGTGTACTACACAATCAATGCGAGCATCTGCGCTGCTCATTTGCCAAGAGTCTCGGTTCCCAATCTAGCCACAGCAGCTGCAACAGCCGGAGCGTTGGTTTTCCTAAAACGTGAACGAAACACTGACTTTCCACCGCAATCGTGGCGTAACTGGGCCCCCACCCTCTGACGTCACTGCGGCAGCCCTACAGCCTTGAAATTCAGTCGGTGTTGCGCTAAAGCGTCCTTGTTTTGTGTTCTTTCGTTCTCTCTTCTGGAGTGTTAGAAGCAGCCGTTTAGTGGGATGACTTGCGCATGACTGCGCACGTTTTACAAGCATTCAATGCGCAGGCACGTGCAACTAGTCGCGATAAAGACCGTTGTGTGAAGGTGGCTTCTTCGTAAAGCGTACGAGTTGCCTTCACTTGGTAAACGGCTGCTAGCGAAAACATAGCGAAAACTGCCTTGATTAGGAAGCATGGGAACACGATCTATGCGAACACGAAATACGATTTCTATAGGAATCGAAAGCAAAGCATGGTAGCGCTGCGACTCTGGACAGGGAGCGCCATCTCTGGTAGAAAAGTAGAAATTGGGGACGTGTATCGTGTGTTTTTTTCCTTCTCGCCAACGTGCTGCCACTCGCTTACGTTCGTGTTCGTGCAGAAAGGCGCGGTGCGTTTGAGTAACCTCACAATGTACCGCCTGCAGTGCGGCTTCATAAAGATATCTGAGCTGTACAAGCACTTCAGAGAAGGGAATCTAACAAAAGGAGTAAAGCTCGTTAGTCATGTTTTAGATGTGGAGCAGACGATGGAAGTCGAGGACGCCCGAGGCACTGTGAAATGCATTTCTCAGATCCATGAAGATACCGGGTGCGACCTATGCCCGGAAGTAAGTCTTATTCTGCCGACATAAAGCAGCGTACTCTATCAATGTTCAGCGTTGACGTTTATGAAAACCCCATATTTGTTGTTTTGATGTGGTGTCTGGCAGTAGCAACCGTGTACTGTCATGTGCAAATATTTGCGTCGTGCTATAAATTCATAAAACTAAAGTAATACGGCCATGGCATTAAAATATCCGAAACGTTTCAGAGTCGTGTACTCCATGCCACGGGACCATGACCCGCTGACTTCGCCACGAAGCAGCAATCTTAGCTTTAACTACAGCGAGTCAAGTTGAAGTGCTCGCTTCGTTTTTTTTCCGGCCCTCGTGTCATGCTTGCTCTGTCGTTCGCGAACGCGGTTGTGTTCGCCGACTTGCTGAGGAACTAATACAACTTTACACGCGCAGAGCGTCCCTTGGTGCTGTCTGCATTGTTCTGGCAGCCCACAACACAATACTCAGGACCACGCCGACACATCCGTGGGGCCACTTTTTCAATTGCGACTTCACATAGCGAGCGTCTCGTTTTAGCACGGCATGGCGCTGCAGTTCTCCGTGCTGACTGCAGAACGCGTTCCGCGCGCTTTGCACGCGCTCCCGTTTCGTCGAAACACACCGACTCACCTGCGCCCTCTCCCCCATCTATCCTCAAGATTTCCGGAGCTCGCCGCCAGAGCCAGGCGCGGCGTTGTCGTCGCTCCGAAAACTTGAGCTTCGGTTCCCCATTGCACGTCTTACTTGCATAGAAAGGAGAACGCAAACACGCATTTCGGGAGCTCTACTGAAAGCTCATGCTGGAAACGCCATCAGCTTGAAAACAAAAGACAAAATTTGCGGCTTACTTTTTTTCTTTCAGCATTCCGAGTTCGTCTCTGTGTGCTGCAAGAGACTCAGCTATACGTCGGCATTGTGATTATCAGCCAATACACGCCTCACGGTGATACGCCTTACGTATACGTCTACGTAAACCCACGCCAACCTGTGCGTACTGCGCCGCGTGGAGCCTTTAACATAGCGGCTGTGCACACAACAGCCGATAGACGGTAGCAATTTTGCATAAGGTCTGTTGGCTGCATATCTGCGTGCTTCACTGCAAACATAATGGCAAGACGATAATCTTTTCTCTGGAAAGAGAGGAAATAAAACGTTTATTTGAAGTTGCGCGTAAGGACATCGGTGAATTGGGTCCTTAGTTCGAGAATATATTGGCGCGAGCCGCTGTCCTCACACGTTTCACGTGTAAGCGAGAAAGATATTTTTGGAGGAAAGCCAGTAGGTCACTCGGCTAAGCTCGTTGAAGGGGATGGGGTAAGGAAACGAAAAGAACAGTAGAAAAAAAGACGGAGCTAGTACTCGCGGCACACGAGTTAAGCGAGAGTAGAGAAAGATGGGGCACTTGGTCGAAGGAGTTCGAGGACGGGGACCATTCGGCGAGAGCTACACGGGGTCGGAGATTGTGAACGACACAACCATGGGAACATGGAGTCCGCCATGCGAGTCCAACACGTTTGACGGTGGCCTCTTGGGAGTCCAGATCTGAGCTTGACAGTGCTGCCCAGGGGCATAACCAGGGGTTGGCACACCGGGCACCTACCCCCCCCCCCCTGCCCTGAAATTTTTTTTGCCATGGCATAGAGAGCGAAAATTGGCCATTTTAAGGGGGACGCCCTCTCGAAATATAGGTGGCGCCTCCCCCGAAAAACATAAAACATTGCTGGCTACACGCCTGATGCTGGCTCCCTTCCTGGAGGCGATGCGATAGGGAGCCTACATGGCCACTGATGCAGTGAGATATGGACGCCATCTGGCAGTAACCTTGGAAAACAAGACCATTTTAGAACCAGAGTTCGTAGAACGCAGAACAGTTGGTAGCTGGCAGCACCGTATCGTTTTAGCGAAGCGTAGGAAACATTCGATTTTTTA